>JAIZPF010000017.1:34015-52763 GCA_020509355.1 Blechomonas ayalai | reverse complement strand
AAGGAGAGCCTGTGGTGGATCGCGCTGGTTGCAGTCTTGTTGGTGCTCGCTATCGCGATGATTGTTGTTTCTCTTGTCTGCTGCTGCTGCCGTCGGTGCTCGACTTCCCCCGTGGAGGAGGATGACATATCAAACGGCACTGTCGATGAGTTTGTTTCTTCCTGCCGTGACACGCGCGGCAACGCGGCCTTGTCGGCTGCTGGCAGCATGCGCCGTATGAGCAGGGAGAGGCGGGCCTCATACCAAAGTGGCGGCTCGGACAGAAGGCGTGGCTCTTACGGAAGCCGCGACTCCTTCTCTGAGAGCGAATACAGCAGGGGTGAGTACCACGACCGTGCTTCACGCTCGCACAGTTGTGCTCCTTCTGCTCGGTGGTAGGGTGTGGAATGGTTATAACGCCAGAATAGGCGTACCTCACCCTGCATTTGCACGGTACCACGGAGACACTGGATGATGGCGTGCCGTGCTCTACGGCGGACACGCGTGGTCTTCCTGACTTCCTCGGCTTTCCAGTCCTCACCCTGCCCCATTTGTGTTTTTTTAAATTATCATCTCCCTCTTTCTGTCCACGTGTGGCAGTTTCCGTGTGTGCTGCGGTTTTTGTGTTCTTTTTTCTTTCCTCCCCTTCCCGTAGGGCAGTGGGCCTGTTCTCGCCTAACATCCCCACTTTCTTGTCTTTGGAGTCTCTGACTGGTACTGTGGCGGATTGTATGTATAAGCAACGGCGCGCCGTCCAATGGTGCCAGGGTCATCTTGTAGGGCGATGAATGACGAGTATCGTGCGGTAGAGCAGGGATACCAGAAATGGTGTTCCCTTGTGGCACTTGGCTCTGTTGGTTATTTCACTTAATTTTCGCCGCACGCGGGAACAATAAATGCTTACCCATTAAGTGAGTAGTGCGCAATATGTACGTGCTTGTGAGTGACTTCTTGTTTATGGTTGATAATCCAGCCGGGTCCTCGTAGTGCTCCCTGTGTGGTGTGGGTAGTCATGTCGAGGCTTGTGATGTTGGTGCTTTCATTTGGTAGCGTAAACGTGCTCTTCTCGTGTGCGGACGCTTGTCTCCCCACGGAATGGACTTGGTATCGGCATCAGTCTCACCGATGCATTAGGCGTGCTGATGCCGTTTTGTCTGTCCCCAGCCTCGAGGCAGTCTCCTACAGTGTACCTTAACGCAAGGGACTTACTGTGATTTATTTTGGGGCACAGCGTAATTATGTGACTCTGTGACCTCTGGGTGTACCTTTGTGGGAGCGCTTGATTGAGTCATCGCCGGGTTGCATTTAATAACAACTCGGCCTATTGTCCTAGGACTGGGCTCATGAGGTAACCGTTGTGGCACACCCGCCGTTTCTTCCTCAGTTAAGTCACGTAGAATAACTGCTCTTTTTTTTTATTGTAGAGAACACCCTAACTGTTTCATGGCATTGAATGGTTTACATTTTTAGCAAAGAATTTTTGTTTCCTGTACGCAAAGAGAGGCGAGTGCTGGCGGTGCTGCGGGAGGTCGCTGGAGCTGAGGGAGCGTTGCGCCTGAGGCCACTGACCCAGCTCCAAGCGCACGCGCAAGAAGATGAATAAATGAGTGTGTGTGTGTGTTAACAAATTCTCTTTCATGAGTTTGCTTTGTTGGGCAGTCGGTCTCGCCACGGGAAGGACGTGAAGCTACTGACGGTCGGATGTGGTAATACTAGTCTGTGGTGTGCCCTTCTGTAAGGGGGCGATGCTCTTTTGTTTCTCAGCTTCTGTGTGTGTTACAGGTCCGTCATGTATTGATTTTGCTTCACATGTTTATATTTAGAGGGAGGTGGGGGCGTGTGTGCTATACAGGTATTCCCATAGCAAACCCATACACATCGCTGGTGGCAGTGCACCCACACGTCGTCACTCCGCCTGAATCTTCTGAATACATTCGTCCCCTGTGGAGGGCTTGGAGCCTTGTGCCCCCGAGGACTGACTGTTGTCTGTCCGTTACCCGTGATACGACCTTTTATACCAGGATACATACATTTCCATTCTATTTTTGGTTTCTCTCTTCCGCTACCCATTCAGAATCATATCTAGACGTCACGAAGCAAATCTCTACGCCCAATCCAATCGTCAGCCAACCCTTCATTCAGTCTCTCTCTGACATTGCCAAGCACGATGTCCACTTTTGCCCTGTGATAGGCGACTCGATGACAAGTTCAATTTAGTGCTTCATATTGACTTAGATGTTCGCAGGCGCTGAACTAGTGGCGAGCATGGATGCGCTGTTGTGCCTGCTCACTCAAGCACGATCAAGGCCAACTGACTTCCGAACTGAAGACAGAGGGGTGGGGGTAAGGATGGTGATCGTCTACTTTATCTTGACATTGAAATTTGCCGCGCGAGGCCAAGGAATGCTAAGAGAGTGCCGGCATACGTTGTGCATTATGTGAAGGGCGTACTATCTATTTTATGTGACGACGGAATGTGTTGTATTTCCACGGCATGGAATTAGGGTAAGTCTTTCCTGCTGGCTAATGGAATATTTTCCTGTGATACACCTTTGCCCTGTACCTGTGCATTACGCATTAAGGGGGAGCGCTTTCAGGTTGACTCAAGGGTGTCGAATTTCTTGTGCACGGTTTTCGAAGGATGAGCCACCAGTGAATTCTCTGAGGATCTCAGTGTAAACGGCACCCGCAAGCATCTCCGAAAAGTTGGCACTACCGCGTAGGGAAACACATGCACGCTGGAGAAATTCCCCACTCACCAAATGAAGCAGGCAACCTCCTCCTTTGGAAGGTTGGCCGCCGCAGGCTTGTCGGTCTGGGTGACACCAGTGGTCTCACGCTAACAGAGGAGCAAAAAAACTAATAGCATGGGGAAACGTTTCTTGAACGAAGCCAAAGGCGGAAATCCCACAGCCCGCGAGGTGGCGATCGGCCAATACTTTTCCCTCGGGAATGACTAGCTGACCATACGGAGGTCTCTCTACGAGCTCCTTCTCAACCTGCCACGTCATCTGCGCCTCCAGCTGCACATCTTGAGAATTCACCGACTGTGGCACGCTCCATGCGTGGCATGCACGAAGGAATGCTTTTGGCAAGCGAAGCAAGAGATAATGAGTGAGGGAGCGAACAAGTGCTGTGATGCTAATCGCTTTTGTTCTGTCACATATACTGAGCACTCACTTTTGCATATCGCCACGGTTTTCAACTGTACGACTGCAGCGCTTGGCCTGTTTTGTCATTGAGTTCACGTACTCCCATGAGCGTACCTGGGGGGAGAGGGGAGGAAATTAGATGTATTTTGTGGTGTCTTCGTTTTTCATATGCAATCCGTCATCTGGACGCATCCCTATTTCTGTATGTTTGTGCGTGGTGGTGTACTTCAAGTAAACGAAGTGAAAACTGCCTGTGGCTACGCAGGTGATCCTATTCCAATTCCATTAACTCAACTATGGTGATGTGTGTGCTATTCTTTGCATGCCAACGAATCTGCTGTATTGGCTAAATTGATGTGCAGCCAGCGTTCGCTTATTCTTCCTTGCGCAGTGCGGCTGGCAGAAGGGACTTTCCAATGAAAAGTAGTTCATACAAGTTGGCGCATGGCAGAGGGATACATGTTTCTTACGAAAATGTGGTGTAGAAATGGAGGACAACAGCCTTTAGTTTTGCAGCCTGCTTGTCGAGCGCATATCGAGGTATCCAATACCAACTCTAATGGAATGTTCTGTGCTAACGAAAGAATATGTTCGTTTTACACGGTGGCCCATGCGAGCTTCTTGTGCTGCCCGAGCCAGAAAGAGTGGGGGAGGGTAAATGAATGACTTAACGGTCATGAAACAGCAGTGCCATGTACAACGTCATCCGTACCATCATCCACTTGCTGTGTCTCGCCTTGGACAGGTCTTCCCTTTATTCGTAGGCTGAGCGGGTTAGGGAGGAAAGCGAAGGGGCCTCCATTATACTCAAGCGGATTGCCCTTTTTTTGCCGCTGCACCAGGGAACATTGGATCGCCGCGTGCGAGACATTTCACCATCGCCGTCGATTCACGAACTGGAGGAAAGCTATTGTTGTTTTGCATCTAGAAGAAGGGAAAACCTCTATCAACTGCAACTTCGTACGCAAATTAAATTCTTCCCACACCCCTCCCAAGATCAGTCTTGTTGGCAGCTGCTCTCTCTGAGTCTGTACCGGCTGTTGTATTTTGTGAGTGTGGTTTATCTGCACATTCGTTCGAAGCGTTATTTTCATTTCCCTTACAGTAGAAGCACACCCTCGAGACTGACTGCGGGAGACAGACAGTCTCCGTCATCTGTTAAACGTCTATCTACGCGATGTCGGTAGATGAGAAGGTGAAATACCTGGAGGACCGCTGCAATGCACTGAATGAGGAGAATGACCAACTTCGCCTGAACGTTGCTCATCATGCGCATGAAGCGAGCGCTGTCAAGACTCTTCTAGAGGAGCGGAAACTTCAGGAGGCAGGTCACCGTGCAACGGAAAACAAGGTAGAGAAACTAGAGATGTTCTTGCAGGAGATGCTGGGACTGATGACAGACGGGCACCCTTTGCATCTGCGGCGCGATCATAACGCTCAGGGGACAGCAGTAGTGGCGTCGAAGGATATCTCGAGAAAGGACGCTGCTTACCCGGGGAAGAGAGCGGAAAAGCGTCCAACTATGGATGAGGTGCGCGTTGCGGCTCAGAAGCAACAGATGCGTCTGCAGAGCATGGAGAGGGAGCTTAGCAGGAATCAGCTGGCACTATCAGTTCTCAAGGAGAAGGCCAATACCAAACATCCAAAGGCGAACACTGGATCAACACAGTCACCGTTGGAGGGTGATTGCTTTGTACCAGCTTCTTCAAGAGAGCTAGATGCACTTCGGCGCCAAGTGCAAGCATTGGAGCAGAAGTTGCACATTAGCGAGATGGAGGCACGCCGACTTGATGTGGAACGCAAGAAACTGGCGCAGCAGTTGCACCTTTCGCGTGGTGAGCTCTCGCGGAGTAAGAAAGAAATGGAACTGCTGCGTTCTGTTGTCAAGACTAAAGAACGCCTCGCTCAAGATGCGGAGGACCATTACCGCGATGTGGAGAAAGAACTGAACGCCCTTCGCATCACGGCTTGCAGTTCTGCATCAGGGCCTAAGGAGCTCACGGATGGCCCTTCCATCTCTGGGCAGGTAGTGGCCTCTCAGAGGGTTGGTGCTGATGTGTCCAACAGTTTCGGGGGTACCCTTGTTACCAGCCGCCACTACTGCCTCTTTAATGGCGCTCAGTATGTTACTATTCTGAAAGAGAAAGCAAGTGCTTTTAAGGACGCGTTATTGTGTGGTGTGGCGAACGCAGTGCACGTACCCTATGGCTACCTGTCCAACGTGGAGATGTTGGAGCTCGTCGGGGCGGTTCGTGTAGAAATGGACATCCGTCACGTGGCTGACTTGTCCGAGACGGAGGTGGATCTGCACTTGCTGAGCTGCTCCTTTTCGGCGGTGGAGGCGCTGCTTGACGAAGTGCCTGCAGATGTGGTAACGAAATCAATGAATACACGTCTCCATGGAGAGATTCTGCATGCAAGGTCTGCGTTAAAGATCAAGGAACAAGAGGCAGAAAAGCTCGCTGTGCAGGTGCATCGCTTGAAGAAGTCGCTTGCCCGCCGTGATGATGAGCGCGAGGACACGGACCAGAGTGTGACGGCAGTATTAGATGAAACGGAAGTAACCATCAAAGAACTATACGCTGAGCTGGAAGCTCAACGCGTAGCCGAGCAGGCGGCGCAACAACGAGCCAATGATCTGGATGTGAGTCTAAGGCGAGCCGAGGCTAACGCAGACACATGGAAAAAGATCAGCGGGAAGAAGGACCTCTCCATGAAGAACTCTGCTGCACGACTTGCCAGCTTGGAGAAAGAAAATGCTCGTCAAAAGGAGATGCTGCAGTCGGAAGCGGCAGCCCATGCGCAAGCGGCAGCGAAGTCTCAAGAGCAACTCCAGCAGATGGAGACCTTGGTTAACCAGCTGCAGGAAAGGGAGCGAATGTTGTCTAAGACGCATGCAGCCGCGGTGAACAAGGGCAGACGGAGCGTCTTCGAATGCTCAGTGAGGCTGCCTTCCCCGGAACTGGCATCTGTCTGTGCCAGTCTACTTGGCAGTACGACAGAAAACAAAGGCGGGAGGCACGTCTTGCAGCAACTTCTATTGCATGAAGGCGCCCTCTCTACGGGGGGCGTGCCACTTCAACTTGTTTCCTGCTCCTTGGGCACGAGCCAGCGTATCCTCAACGTGAAGCTTGAACTTTTACAATACAGTGCCTCATCGGACCTGGCGGAGGCAGCGAAGGTCGTGTACAATAACCTGCAGGCGTGTGCATTTACTTCGGCTATTGATTACCTGAAGCAGTGCAGTGAAATGCAGAGGCGCCAACGGGAGGCGGAGGAACGGTGCACTGTTCTCACTGAAGATGACGCATCGCAAAGAAAACAGTGGAACGTGTTGCAGCGTGAGCTCACACTGGTCCGTACCAAGCTGGATGCTTTCCTTTCACCTGCAGACATATCAGACACGCCTACTCTGATTTCCAAACTGGACATATTAATGGGTAAGGTAACGAGCTCGGAGCGAGCCTTGCGCAAGACTCGCGAGGATGTGCAGACGTACGAGGGGAAGCTGCAGAGCATCACAGCAGAGCATGATGCGCTTCAGTTACAGGTGGACCGACTCACACGGAAATGCGAGCAGGCGGCGGAAGAGAGCAATGTATTTTGCGCGCAGATATCGAATTTGGAGAGCCAGCTAATGCGTTGCGGCACTAACGCGACCCGGGCGGCTCTTGCGGAAGAGGAAAAGTCAACAGATGTGTATGAGGCTCCTCAACAGAAACACGCTGACGCTAAAGGAAAGCAGGCCAAACGACAAGAAAAGCCGGCCGAGCCACACGGACACGACGTACCTGAGTATCAATTACAGATGCTACAGGCACTAGTGAATGAAAGGGATAGTGAGATACTCCACTTAAAGAAGCGCCTTCAGACCACTGGTAAGGAGGCCGTGCATAAAGGAGAGGCCTCGGAGGGATTCCGTAACGAGCTGCAATCAACCATCAAAGAAAGAAGCGGCCACGAAAATGTCATTGGCTATGGAGAAGACATCAACGGTGAATCTTTGAAGGCCCTTCTTGTCACTGTATCTGTAGAGCGCGATGAGCTGAGGCAGCATGTGAAGGACATGGAGGTTGACTTGAACGATATGGCAGGCTTTTTGGCTTCTGTACGAGCTTCACTAGACAGTGCACAACGAGAGTTACGGTGTAAGAAGCAAGACATTGATGTGCTTGTAAAGCAGTTACTGCGCATGGAGGAGCAGGTAGCAAAGTACAAAGCCGAAAGAGAGATAACAAACAGCAATACATCATCCACAACAGCCAACGAAACTCTTCGTAGCTCTGCTGGCGCGTGCAAGCCCGGCGGTGAGGAGGATCTTACGACGGCTCTTGCTACCACCACCAAGACTATTGCGCTTCTCAAGCAATGCCTGCAAAACTCTCGGAGGAAACCGAGAAACTCAGACGGGGACGGCTCCTGTAGCGGTGGTCAGGCAGCTGAGTTGCACCCACCCACCACCCTGCAGACAGGTACGACACCCAAGGAATTGGGTGGCTCCTCGACTGCAACGCTAGTGCAGCACTCGGCGGAGGTTCTTTACCTGGTGCGCCAGCTGTCGTCACATATGTTGGATGTGAATAGCGCTAAAGGATGCAACCTGCAGCGCTCCGGCAGGCCTATAGGCGATTGGTCGGGCTTGCTTTTCAACTGTGCCGCCCCGCGAGGTGATCAAGAGTCACTGCCCTTGAAATCTGCCGATGGATCCCAGCGCTTAGCGTTCCCATTTGCTCGTGTGCACAGTTCTAACGCCGCACTGAAGCAAAGCCACTTTACTGTAAGCCAAAACCATCAAGGCAACGGCTTCACAAGGACAGCATCATCGCCATGTGGCTTTTTTGCCGCCCAGGAACAAACTTCCACGGGTGGCGCCTTTCCGTTTCCTACAGCCACAAGCCGACGTCAACTTCCCCCAGCCTCCCCGTCTGGGCCTGGGATTCCATCAGTGGCCGCCACAGAGACATCAACGCGGTTCGGTGCGACGAGTCCTTTTCATCGTTTGCACTCCAATCCCACGACCATAGATGGCAGGAGTAGAGAGCGAAAAGAGGTTATCCCATCAAAGGAGCGTCCTACCGCTGAAGGAGCTCTTACCAAGACACGCTCCGGCGCGTCTTCTGTTGTTGTGAAGCGGAAAGGTGCTCCATCTGTGGGGGGAGGCAAATGTTCTTCCGTGGACCCAATGAATAGCCCGGCCCCGCGATTGGCCTCCTTGAGTAAGTGAACTTGGAGCGGGCCACGTGGGACTTGTGGTTTGTGATGACTGTAGCAATCGTGTGAGCGAGCTCGGGGACTACATGCACGTGGCTATACCCAACGCGGAGGTTTACTTCAGACGTTGGAGCCAGTGTTGCTGGTGTACTTTTCTTTTGTTGATTGGGTTTACACAGCGAACGACGCCGGTCGAACATGTAAGCCACGTGCGAAAGTGGTTTCTCAGTGAGGCGCACGAAGGAGGACGTCCCTCATGGATACCTGTCACAAATCATTTCTGAGCGTTTTCGTCATGCGAGCCGCGTATTAGATTCATCTGTATGGTGACAAAGTGGGCTGTTGCTTGGTGAGATACCCGCTCTCAGCATTACGCTATGCCTATCTTGTTGTTTCAGGTGCATGTCGGGAGCAGTGAGCTCCGTCCCTTAGTGCCTGCCCTGGTTTCCTTCGGGTTTCCAGTACAAGGGGACCTCGTCCGTACGTCGCTCTTGGTGTTTGTTGTGAACTTCCCCATCGTATGCACAGTGGCCGACTGCTTCTCCACTCGACTTTGCATGTTGGGCTGTATGAGAGGTGTCGATACAGGGCCCTGCCGGACATTTTCTCGTTACTGTTTTGGTACGCAAACAGTCCCTGTCGGCGCTCTTCAGTTCAACATGCAGTGCTCCCCTCCCCGCCATCACGCTGTATGCCCCCCTTCTTCACCCATTACATCCATCACGCATCCTTGAAGGTCCATATACGTTCCTGCTGCTCACTGTTTTTTTGGTGTTGACGACAAATTAGGCCTTCGTTTTTTGATTATCTTATTGAACGCCGATTGCCCATCTTTCCCGCCAAATCCTCACGCCACAGCAGGCAACGTAGCGTAGCTGCTTTACCAGCCTACGGGATCTTCTCACTTTGATCATTTTATGTGAGGGCATTACATTTCTTGTACGACGCCAAATAAACTATTATAAATTTATCTATAAATTTAGCTCGCCGAAGATACCCTTTCCTCAATACATACGGAAATTACCACCCCACTCAACCCGTACCATCGTCAGTATACTTGTTGAGACAGAGAACATGATGCGGTCTGGCGGACGCATTGAGCTCATCATTGGCCCGATGTTTGCGGGCAAGACAACCGAGCTGATGCGGCGTGTAAAGCGGGAGATACATGCCCGGCGAAGCTGCTTTGTGATCAAGTACAAAAAAGACGTACGCTACGACAAGGAGTGCGTCGCCTCACACGATCAGCGTACTATCAGGGCCCAAGCCGCGGTCTGCAGTCTGACCGAGGTGGGGGAGGTGTGGAAAGACTTCGATGTCATCGCCGTGGATGAGGGTCAGTTCTTCCCCGACCTGGTCCAGTTTTGCAACGGCGCCGCGGACAGCGGGAAGACGGTGATTGTGTCTGCCCTGGATGGAGACTTCCGTCGTCAGGTGTTTGGCCATGTTGGAGAGCTTCTTCCGTACTGTGAGTCTGTCAATAAGTTGACTGCCGTCTGCATGCTGTGCCATACCCGTGAAGCGTCGTTCACGAGGCGTACGGTTGACATGGAGCAGCAGGAACTGATCGGTGGAGCAGACATATACATCGCGACCTGCCGCGAGTGCTTCAGCATGCAAACAGCGCCTTCGATTGAAACCCTACTCTCCATTCGTAAAGGGATCAAAGAAATGGAGATGGCCTATCATACGGGTAGTTTGGCCCAAGAGGACGCTGCACGTAACCCATGCTTCGACTCAGCATGCCAGGCGCTACAGAAAGGCGATAGCTCGCCAGCTGCGAAGATGAGTCTCCCTCACACACACTCCTCGGGCTCACCAGTGCTGAAGAGATATTGTGTATAGACAACATAGGAGACGAGGGGGGGGGAGATAGGGACGATTCTGTCATATAACATAGATCAAAAGTGATATGATGGGGAGAAGAACATTAATCGCCTACACTCTGATGTCTTCCGTTGTGGAAGTTGGCCTACCTGATAGAGTTGAGCAGGGAAACAATAGGACGAAATGTGGCCTCTGCAAGGCATCGCTCAAGGCCTGTGATATCAGTGACACAACTCCAACTCACACCTGTTCTGTTGGCTCATTGGAAATAGGAAATGTTTTTTTTGCCCTGTTGCTCTCTGATACTTCATACCCGTTATCACTTTATCATTCATTCTCTCTGGTGCGATGCTGGTGGACAGGGCAAAGGCCTGTGGAGAAATGCCTAGGCTGAATCAAAAAAAACATTTCCCATCGGTGTATACATGTTAAGGTGCCGGCAGGAAGGAAGAACATGGTGTACCCACAGTAGATCATGGTAGTATACTAGCACACGCCCGCATGGCTGTGGGTTCCGTACGTAATGTCCGTTACTACAACCCATAAAAGGCGTAAAATATCAAAGTACTCTGCTGCTCTAAAGCCACTCAGGACGCTGGTTCCGACCTCCCCACCTTGACATCCACATGTAATGTTTACAACAATTAGACTCGGTAGGATGGTGCTGACATACTTGATAGAAGAGATGGGAGAATAGGATGAACGAAATGTGGCCTGTGCAATGGTCTCGCATGGCGGGTCTCTCCGCCATTCATTACGTTGTGCATTGCACCACATGTTTCCTGTGGCGCGAGTTAAACCCCCCTCCCCCCATCGTCAGTCAATAGGTCGTCTCCGCCCTCTCGAGCCACGCAATGCCCTTCCATACGAAGAGGACCGCTGCAAATTTCGACGGAATGCCCTTGCAAAGGGGTGAGTAGGTGCGTGTGTGGTGAGTTCATCCGCTGGATTTATGGCACAGACAATACAGAAGAACACTGTTTCTATCTGTCTGGCGTACCAAAGGTCGCACGTGTGCTCGCACAAACGGTTGGGAACACTGCTACCACTTATGCCACTGATGCTGTTGGGGCGCTTCTGGACATGCACCGTTGGACTGTGGTGCGTGATGTAGGTGATGCGTGCGCCGTCTGGGAGGTCCTCCCTCATCAACTGTTGGAGGGGAAGTCGCACCCCTCGCGGTTCGACGTGCGCCGGATGTCGGATCTGGAAGTGCCCAGCTAGGAACCACTGGTTGGAAGCGTTCCAGTACGTCTTTGTGATGTGGAAATGGTGCACTTAACCCTGCTGATAGGTTCTAGCACAGTCCTGTACCGTCCATTGCGCGACAGCGATCGATGCATCGGAAAAAACGCATGACGTCATGGCTAGCATCCTCGTAGGTGGAGTGGTGGGCATCAGTGATCTACCAGCAGGGCTGTCCCAACGGTCTGCGGGGCGTCTTTCCCTCTGAGGCGGATGTTCTGCACCACCTCATCCCAATACTCGTCGAGGACCACTTGGCAGTATGCCCCGTGACAAGCGTGTAGTCGAAGGAAAGAGTGGTCGAGGTTCATCAGCGTTGTGAGTAGAGCACACATAATCAGCGATACAGCTGAGACAATGGCCCGCCAAGTAACGTGAGTGGCCCTCAAAGCCATATTGAGCTTAGCAACGGTGTTGGCTGAATGGCGGATCATTCTGTCACAGCCGCCCCAACTCCACCCCTGGCTCAGGGAAACGTTGCTTACCGTCACCGTCTCGAGGAGGTCCACGCTCGGCGCCGCGTCCAGGGACTCACGTCCCGGGGATGTGGGAAGTTTGACGGCCTGAATGCGCCCTACGATGGTTATTACCGCAGTGAAAAAAAACACGCGCTCCTGGCCCTCGACGGCTGCAATCACGATATTGCCAATCAAGGTGTGAATAATCACCGGTGCGTCGATATCCGCAATCACCTATGTGTTGGCTTGCTATATGTTGACGCTCAAGCGAGCTCCTGTCGATAGTGGGCAGAGGCGATGGTACGGATGGCCCCTTGGACCCGCCGCGAGTATGAAGGACAAATCAGTTGTGAGTATCCAATGGTTGCCGGATGGAGTCATAGAATGCCTCGAAATGAGTCTAAATCATCTATTTGGCTACTCTCTGCGACTGTCTCCTGGAGAGCCTGACTGGGTATGGATATTGTGGGTATCTCGTGCTTTGGCACAGCCGCGCTGAAGAGTGACTCCGTTGTCAGTCTTCTACAGCCCTTGAACTCGGGGACTGCGGACACGATCACGCTGTGGATGCCCTCTGGAAGATGGGGCCCATGCATCTGCTTCTCACAGGGCTCAAGCTTTTCCCATTGCAACGACTCACCTGTTACCATCGAGTGGGTGCTGCGTAGCCTTGATCGTGTGTGGTGGGTAAAGTGTCAAAGAAGGTTGTCTCGAAATAACGCAGCGCCTTGGACAGGTAGTACTGTGTTCCATGTGTGGCGGTTTCCATCGCCCTGACCCTTTCGATATTCACGGGCGTGGTGTGCTTCAAGTGAAGTGCCGATGCGTGGGGCGGTGGTAATTCCGTGGGAATCGTGCCGTCCTAGAGCCGCGGGATCTCTGCGTATAGGTGTTGGCCGCTGACCCCAAAGTACTTTATTCGTCAGTCGGGAGCCATCATACGCATAGGGTTACGACATCTCCACTGAGGTGTCACCGGTCATCCTCGAGATGTTTTCTTCGGGTGTCTTTCTCGTCACCGTGTGCTGTACTGTACTCCGTCACGGTGCCGGTGGCGTCCCCCTTCCCTCTTCTGCCCTCGTGTCGGGGAACAGTGCGTAACAACTCATCCATCGCAGAGGAAATCATTGAGCCCTTTCTTCTCAGCTAGCTGTTTGCTTCCCCACTTCAAAGATGTTTTCTCCTGACAATATGGGCGGTGCACGGCAGAGCAGTGGGTCTCGCAGTCTCTATCTACACGCTATGCATAGGGAGGCTGCGTTGCAACCTCTAGCAGTATTCCACCCCCCCCCCTCCATCCTGCACCTTCTTCATCTCCGCCTGCAGCGCTGTGGTATGACACTTAACGGAGATCTGCCACTCGCCTACTCCACAGAGTCTCACATGAGGGCAGGGACGAGGCCAGATCTCGGAGACATGCGATTCAGTTCGGTTCATCTCTCCCAATGAGTTTCCAGCATGGTCGTGATGGACAGGCGCACGCCTTGTAGGTATAGTATTTTGGTTTGTGTGTATGCCTTATTCATTGACAACACATCCATTTTTTTGTGGCGCCGCTTTCTGCGCACTACCTGTGTGATGGTTGCTGACATTGCGTACTATCCAGCGTAGAGATAGATGGTCGGTATTAGCGTAATTTTCTCCCAGTGTCTTTGACGCCCCGCCCCCTACGCTACCTGGGAGCTGCACCCTCCTGGGTCTGGGATGTGGCTTGTACACTGATGCGTGAGTCGTGCCTCAACCCCTCTCTTGTCCCCTCCTCTCCTCTTCCATTTTTTTGTTTTCGTGCCTTTCACGGCAGGTTGCCTTTTTTCCCCCTTTCTGCTGAGCAGCTCAAGGGAGATACACCTCTCCTGCCTTTTGCGTTGCTCTTCAATGCGGGCGTGCCACTGGCCATGCACACCTATCCGGTTTGACAGAGCTTATGGGACAAATAGGTGGACTGCACATGGCCTTATCACGACGGTCAGACACGCGACGAGTAAAGCTGCACAAGGTACGACGGCTTCGTCGTCAAAGTCTGCGGGTGGCTTACCTCACACCCTTAATAACGGCTCCTCTGCAAATTCGTCTTCTCAGCGGTCGCGGAAGAAGCCAGAGGGAGAACGCAGTTCTACGGTTGTTCGTGGGGATTCTGTAGCCCGTGAGGACTGTGCGCTCGAAGAGGAGCTGCGAGAGTTGCGACGGGAGCTCATTTCCACTCGGCTTCTCCTCGCCCAAGCTGAGCACACGCAAGTAACTCTATACAACTCGCTCTTACAGCGATTGGAGAAGACCGACAAGGCAGCTCACCATGCGGCGACGCAAATGCGGTACACCGTATTTGCCCTGGAGCATAGCCACGATGTGCTCGAGGTGGAACTTCGTCGTATAGTATCCATTGGCCTGACGCCAGAGAAGGTCGATGTGGCGGCTATTGAGGCAGGGGCGAGAAATTACATCCGGGCGAATATTGGGTTTCGTGTTGAAAGAGTGTCAGAGGAGCCTGCGGTGGCCATAGATCTAGACCGTGAGGTTAGGGCCACCGCGGAGGTTGGCCACAACTCCAGCACCACAGCGACACTCCGTGGTGATACATCTCAATAGATTGTCGGTTGTGCTTTATTCATGGTTGCATAATCGTCTGCCGTGTGAATATTTGGCACCTCGCCCTTACTCTCGGTTAGTCGTCTTCAAAATGTCACATCAGGATGACACGTGTACTGTAAGGGTTTCCTGTGGGCCACGCTCTTTGGCCAGGTGTAAGAAGGTCGCTGAGGAACTCTGAATGTGCGTCATCATGTTCATCTGTCCCATCCTTTCCCCTGTTGCTAATGTGCAAGGCACTACATAGACCAGCCCATCCCTTTGGGGAAACTCATAC
Organism: Blechomonas ayalai; assembly: GCA_020509355.1. NCBI lineage: Eukaryota > Euglenozoa > Kinetoplastea > Trypanosomatida > Trypanosomatidae > Blechomonas > Blechomonas ayalai. Next base: position 38,028 of record JAIZPF010000017.1, on the reverse strand, counting down.
ATCTTGAGCCGTATCAGAGGCTGACCGTTATGGCTGGCATCCCTACGCGGCCTCTGAAGCCGAAGATCACCATGACCTCCGTCCAGGGCACCATTCGCGTCATGGGGGACGACGGTGACCGGATTGGCCAGTGGGGCGGCACTGAGTGCTTCCTCTCCCGGCAGCCAGGACTAGGGCCCTGCTTGGTGGTGCGCTCTGGCCGGCACAAACGACAGGAAGGCACATTTTTCCAGTTGAAGGGGCTACAACGCGTCATATCCTCACACGTAATGGAAGGTAAGATGACCGTGGTGGTCCCACATCAACGCCGCGTTTGTAGCATCTTTATCTCCACATCTTCAGACATGGACGAGCTCCGCATGATGGCTGGTATGCTTCAGAACAGGACACAATGGAACCAAATAGAGCGCAATGTAGCCTCGCGAGCACAGCGAGCAGCGGCTGGTGGTGGTGGCACGCATGTAGAGAAGGAGCACCTCCGCGACCCTACGCGCACCGGTCTCGAAAATGAAGCAGACGATGGCGAACACTGGCTAGATGATGTGAGGGAGGACGCAGTCACAATCGAAAACGTAGCGAATGTTGATGCGGGTGAAGTCCGGCGGCCGCTTATCGCGGCAACTCAGAGTCACCAAACACCCACCACGGTCTATCAACAGGAGGTGACAAAAGGGAGTTCTCTCCTCACCGGTGATGACCACATCACTTGTGCCACCGGTGTGCGCTGGGCTCGAGAACAGATGAAAGCGATGGAATTGGTTCGCGAAGGTCGGAGCGTTTTTGTAACCGGTCTCGCTGGGACCGGTAAGACGGAGTGGCTCTTACACATTATCAGACATGTTCTTCCGACATACCCGCAGACCGCTGTCACTGCTGCCAGCGGTGTCGCGGCCCGTCTTCTTGGGGGGAGCACCGTCCACTCGTTTGCAGGAATTGGCCGGGGGGAAGGTACTCTCGATGCACTCCTACACCGTGTGAAGAGTCGGCCGGATGCAGTGCGCTCATGGAAAAGCTGCAAGGTACTCGTGCTAGATGAGGTCGGCGTTCTCTCGGCGCATCTTTTTACGGTACTCGATGATATTGCACGTGCAATTCGCAATGCCCCCACCGAACCATTTGGTGGCATACAGCTCATTGTTGTGGGCGATTTTCTTCAGCTACCACCTGTGTCACGCGGTGGGGAAGAGGTGCAATTTGCCTTTATGAGCTCCTCTTGGAAGCAATGCCGGTTTCATGCGATTCAGTTTGTAGAAGATTTCCGTCATGCTGGTGACAAACTGTTCACTCAGTGCTGCGCCGATCTGCGCCGCGGAGACTACACGCTCGCCGTGGATGCAATTGTGCAAGCATGCTTGAATCGCCCGCTCGACGCGCGGTTTGGCGTGGAGGCAGCGGTAATCTTGTCGCGTCGCAAGGATGTCGACGCCGTTAACGCAAACCGGCTGGACGAGCTGGATAGTGTCTACTTTCATCGTTACCCCTCTGAGGACTATGCAGCGGTACCTGGCACTGATATGGATAGCGAAGTCTCTCTCTTGCCGTTATTAAATCTGAAGGTTGGGGCTCAGGTTGTCTTGTTGGCCTCCATTCCTGATCAACCGTTGCTGGGAAATGGCGATCTCGGGGTGGTGATATCATTTGCAGAACAATCTCATGGCCCAGCGCTTCCCCTCGTTCGGTTCACCTCCGGTGTGGAGGTGGTTGTTCCACGCGTGCGGATGGAGGTGTTGGGTGAGGGGGGAAGACTGAGCTGCTGTCGCACACAGCTTCCGTTGCAGCTGGCCTGGGCTCTCACAGTCCATCGTGTACAAGGAATGACCCTTCCCATGGCATCCGTGCGGATGGATCGATCCTTCTTTGAATCTGGTCAATCATACGTCGCTATTTCGCGCGTACGACGAGCACAGGATCTGTGTTTACTAGCTTGGGAGCTGAAAGCCATCCGAGCAGTGTCCGCCCCATGCGTTGCGTTCTACGACTCACTCTTCCCGCTGAGTGAAGAAGAGCGCCAGGTGCAGGAGGAAGAGAAAAAGAAAGCAGCTGAATTACTGGCTGTCCGAGCAGACCAACGCGGATCACGGAAATTGAAGTTTCCTATCACGAGAGATCCAGGAACTGACGAGAATGGACGCAGTCCACTGTCTCCTGTAGGGACCGACCGCTCCTGCTCAAAACGTATGAGACTGGATATCACGGGCTCCATTGCGGAGGGTGGAACCCCTGGTGGGATTGATGCAGCTATCTCGACCCAGCCACCTGCGCGCGCGGCACATGCAGATGGGTTTCTCCTCCAGGGTGTTGCAAGGCTGACGCAGGAAAGTGCAGCTGATGCATCACAGGAGCCATGGGGGGATCGTTTGAGCTACCCGCGAACGCTGCTTTTGGAAGATGAGTGAAAAGCTAGTGTGGCACACTGAGTGAGCCGGAAAAGAGAGCGGTGGAGGTGTTGAGAGGCTGAACCATGGGGAGTGCCTATCCGATCGAGCAGTATTGCTTGGAGGCGGGATGCTAGTCATTGCCACGATCTCTGCAACTTGCGGTGCCATAGAAAATGTAGCGTCAGGGGCTATGGTGCACTTAGCTGCGAAAGGCTTACTGCACGCTGATCGCGACAGCCTTTCCCTCCCTTCGTACCACTGCTTTTTTTTTTCCTTTACACCTCAGCAAGGGGCATCACTAATCCTAGTTACTGAGGAACGTGCGTCTTCTTTCCAAATTTTCGTTCAATAGCGGGTTTTGCCACTGCGGCTTTGTGTCGGTAGCAGCGCCTACTTCTTGTCGCCATGCCCCAGGACAAACGGCTGATTGTCACAAAGGCGGTCTTACAGAAATTGCAGCGCGTGTGTCATAGCGATGCCTCCGATGCGGCGCGTGAAGGGATTTTTCTCGAGTTCATCCTTCCCTCCGTAGTACTGGCACAGAGCCCGGAGCTTCAGGAAGGTCATCTGTTTCACCTTCCTCAGAGGATCTACCCCCACGATGGATGCACTACCTGTCTTATTGTACCAAAGGCGATCTCCACGGACTGCTTTAAGATCAACAAGCGACATGGGTATTACGATGCCGTCGTCACCGCGGAGGCCATTTGCCGTCCTGGTAGTACAGAGTCCCTGCAGCGGGCAGTACGTGTAGCTAGCACCTTCTCACACTTTGTCGTGGATTCCCGCATTTTTTCCAAGTTACCCTCGTGTATTACATCGAGTGTGAAGAGCAGTAGCACAAGGACAGGCGGTACTCCCGCCGATGCCGTCACGAAAGCCGGGCGTGCTGGAACTGTTGTGGAAGGAAGGTGTCCAAGTAAGTGCATCACGTCACTAGACGGGCTGGAGGAGCAACAGAGTCTGTCCTTCCGTCTCTCACAAGGCTGTACTAGCGGAATAATACGTCCCACAAAGCAAGGTCAGTTACTTTTCCGGGTGGGACACGGTGGCATGACTGCGGGTGACGTTTGTGAGAACGCCAAAAGCTTCATTTTTACCCTGAAAAAGGATTTTCCCACAGTGTGGAAATACATCCATGAATTCAAGCTGACATCCAATATAACGGATAGCATCCGCTTCATGGAGGTGCATATTCAACGGTAATCCTTCCGGACACTTCGCACACACTTCTTCACAAGGAACCTGTTCTGTTCGTTGCTTTCCACACACTCGACTGCTTAAATGCGATTAATGATGTGTAACGGTTTTTTAAAAAAAATGATCTTCATCCACAGCTCCCACTGATGGGGAAACGAAGCGTTTCTTGTGTTCGTGGATAGGTACATCGATGCCCAAGTAACAAAAAAAATTAACATTACCGACTGTTCCAGACGCGTTGGTCGCAGGATTTGCTCTTCTGCAATTTCGACGCCGCGCCCTTTACATGTATGCGCTTACATGACACTGTTGCGCCTTTGTGGACATACCATCACCTCGGTGTACCCATTGTACATAGCCACTCATACGAACTGTCATTCCTGTATCTCCACTTTGATTCTCTTGTGTACCATCAGTGTAGCTTCGATTTTTTCT
>JAIZPF010000017.1:23781-33942 GCA_020509355.1 Blechomonas ayalai | reverse complement strand
CCCCCCACCCTTTGTGTGTCATAGCCAAACCTCTAAAAGGCCAACATTTGTTTCTCGTCACCTCTTCAGTCGCCTGAGAAAGAGGCTACAGCGCCCTTCCTTGGTAGTGTTGGCGGTTTGTTATCATTCCAACCACATTGTCTCGGTCTTTGCTCCAGGGACCATTTTGGAGGTGATAACAAGGGTTACGACAACAAGTTTGACTCCTAACATTCCGGCAACACAAGCGTACTGGGGCTCCATATTTCGCATAGGCACTCACATTGTTTTCTGTTTGTTCGTTCCTTTTCTTGCTTTGTTGGTGGAAATCATTACTGTTTGGGGTGGCAACCACATCGCGTTTCTTCTAGGGAACAAGCGTCTTTGGAGCGTAACCGTTTTTTTGCTGTATTTACTGCGTCCCTTGGCATACAGGGGCCCGATCTCCCTGACACCCCTAGGAACTGTCGGAATACTACAACCACCGTGGACACGTGTCGTACATCTCCTCCTTTGTATTACGTCCATCCACGTCAGAAAACATTTTTTTCTTTTGTTTTTTCTTTGTTCGTGCTGTGAAGCACATCACCCAACGCGCACATTAGCAAAAAAAAAAAAAGAAACGAAACGACAGAGTGCAGAGGAAAGGCTGGAACTGACCCCAACCCTTTCGATCATCATCACACGCACAATTGTTTTATTTCCAGTTGTTTATATTAGGGACTTTCGTTTTCTCTTCACCCAGTGTATTTAGCTCTCACGCCTTCGTTGTCTCTTATCATAACTAAACAAGTTCATTTTCTTCGTTTGCGGTGGTTTTTTTTTCTTTCTTTTTTTGTGTGTGTGTACTGAATGTCTGTTACAAAGCCGGTGGTTTCAACCACATTGGCAGGTAGGGGTGTGACCGATAATCCGAGCAGCACAAACAATGATAGTAGCCGTGGTCCAAACAACTGCCCCCCTCCCACTCGTCCGAACGGCGGGAGTGAAGCCACCACTAGGGAGACGCGGAATGGCTCTACAGCCTTGTCCTCGCGTGGGCGTCACCATCCAAATCTCGCGGTGAGTGGTGGTACGAGTAGCGTCAAGAGCACCATTACGAGTGTGCCTGGGGGTGTCGGTGAATTTGGTGTGGCCGGGGCTGAAGGTCTGGCAAGCGCTTCCTCCACCAGCCCATTTCTGGCGTTCGCGCACACTACAATGTCTAATCGTCCAACCACGGAAGATGTGCAGTATCTTCAAGCGCATGGCATTCCCGCTCTTGTGGACCAATTGTATAATAATGTGTTGTGTGCGAGGCCGGAGGAACCAGTGCCATACATCATCCAGCAATTGCGGGAGACTACGCCCACAACGTCCATCGCGCCCCAGGGCGAAAGCAGAGAGGAGGCGAGCGCCGGTAACCGGTGCGGACAAACTTCGGGGCGGCCAAGCACCGTGACAACGCCTACACCAGGCACGGGGAAAGCACCGAGCAGCAGCGGGTCACTGGCCCCAAGTAGGCTAGTGCCGAGCTCTCAGCGTACACGCCAGCAATCAAGAGGTTCATCACCGCAAGGGGGCCCGAGTAGGGGATATCGGCGGGGCAACCGCCTTTATCATTCCTCTCCCGCAACCCCCCCTCGTGTATCCTGCGACGGAACGGTGGATGGCGTGCCGCTGGTGCATAGCTTAACCATTCCGCAGGCCCCACCTAACAGTTTTACTTTCGGAGCCAACATTCATCAATCAGGCGCCTCAACTTCGAGCATGCGTCATACTCTCACCACATCCAATTTTGCAGAGGAGAACACCACACTTGGGGTTTCTCAGCATACGTCTCACATACATAGCCCGAGTAACCCTGCCGTCGCAGCGCCTGGAGCCCAGCCCCCTGTCGCGGCATTTCCTGGCTGCACTGTAAGACCTGCGCACTTATCGTCCACTCACCCAAAAGGATCCTTTGTAGGGGTACTATCTCTTTCTTGCAGCGCAGATGGTGCGACACCCGCTTTATATGCACCCTCGTTTAATATGCGGGCCTCGCTAAGTAGCGTGTTGGACCGGGAGGACACTACACCCAGTGACATGTCTTTGTTTAGCGTCAACTCAGTTGACTTGCAGGAATTTTTGCAGGATTTCCGTGTCGCGAAGGAGGAGTGCCTGGGTGCAGAGGAACAGGAGGTGACCATGGAGCAACTGTCAGAGATACTCGAGCACGTGAACTTCCCTGTTCCAGACATTACCATCATCTCTGACCTATTTGATGAACTCGTGGAGATGGCCAATATGGATGGCGGATCCCTACATCGTCCCAGTGCTCCAAGAAACTCCAACCATAGCGAGCCATCTGCCATCTTGAGTGCCACCTCGTCCTGCAAGGCGGCCCATTTATGTAGCTGTACTCAAGCGCCTGCCCAACTGGAGCTTTTAGCTCCAACGATTGTCACACGTTCCAACAGTTTATGCGGTAACGAGTTGGGACCCCCTGTGGCAATTGCCAAGGTGAGTGATAATGCTCCTATCAGCAAGGTTAATTTTGAAACATTCCTGGCGCGTATGTCGTTTAAAATTCTTGGTCACTACCCAAACGATATTATTCGACAAGTATTCTTCCGGATGGTGGCTGAGGAGCGGGGACTCTCTCCCGTACCCGCTGCAGCGTTACCTCAGCGTAACGGAATGCCTGCTTTTCCAGATCCTTACTGCCGCGTCGACAAACTGCACAGCCAGGATTCTAACGCAACGTTCCCTGTCGCCGTGTCTCCCACACCGAGTGCTCTCCTTCCACCACAAACTGAAGGTGGCAGCGTTCCACCCACCGCTCGAGAAGTTGGTACGGCATGTGCTATGTCTTGGCTGGCCTCAGATGCTAAGCCAGCGTGGGGCCCATTCCTTGATTTGCCGGGATTGGTCGACTGCTCAAACACCCGCTACCCCACCTTGCCATCTTGTGAAGACAACTGCTTCATGCGTCCTGCCCCATCCTTTCGCAGAAGGAGTAATATGATGAGCAACTGCAGAACTCCAAGCACCTGCTCCTTACCAACAGCCGGTTCCAACAACGTCACCGCACGGATCGTAGGGCAAAGCATATTACCCCGAACCGCCGGATCGGAACTATCCATCGCCACCATCGAATCTCGGTGTGCTTTGGATGAGACACCCATCACCACTCCCTTTATTACCAGCATGGGCCTTCCTGGTACTCCCTTCTCTCATTTTATCCAGACAGTCCCCCTTGGTCAATGTCTGGTCGATGGCATCAAGCGCAAACTTGGTCTAGGACACCTGACAGAGACGGAACTGGGGATGGCGGTTAGGCTGGCAGGCATCCCGGATGGGAATCGAAGCCTTGAATGTCACATTAATGATTTCGCCAGGTTGGTAAGACGTGTGGAGCGGCTAGTGCGAGGGTTTGGGCCAAGCGGCGTGCTGGGATCCACAGTTACGTCTACGAGCTCCATTGTGACGAGTTTGAAGGAAACCCATTTGCACTTGATGCATCCGATGCGGAATGAGCATGCCTCACATCCACCGACCTAGTTTTCGTGGCATCCATCACAGCTCCTATGTTTGAACAGTTGACAGGACGATCGGCATCCCGAAGACTGGTGAAGGGAAGTGGTTTCTACTGGTTGCATGCTTTCATTTGTTTGTTGTGCTTTTACGTTTGTTTTCCCCTTCCCCTTCCCTTCATCCCTTCCTTTTTCCATTGTGCATGAAGCGTCTGCGTGTCGTGGCATTGCATCCGAGATATGCAGATAGGTACGGGTTTCTTGTGGTTGTTTTTTCTCTTCAGTCTGTATTTAACCTGCACATGACACACCCTGCCACCCTGCTGCCTCTATTCTTGCTCTGGGCAAGGCGCGAGTGGGAGTATCGTCTGCCACCCTGAGTCTCTTCCTCCCCCACATGCGGCTATTAGTGTGTTCTTTGGGCTGACCCTCGTCAGCCTTCCACGGAGCGCAGCGAATAATGGGTCCAGGGTTCTGTTCGATATCCCTGCTGAAGAGCAAGAGAGGTCGCTGGGTGGCAAGTGTAGAACGTCTGCTCGTGCAGGAGAGCTGTCTAAGGTCCGCGTTCTCCCTAGAGCACCGGTGAATAGGTTTGCTCTTTCCCTGGTGCTTTAATTCCTCCGCGACGGAGCATTGCTCCCTGACGCCACAGTGAGGTGGCAGGCATCGCAAGTTGGGTTTCTGAATATGTGTGTATACGTGAGCCATTTGGCGAATGGGGGCAATGCTACGAAGGGTGTTCTTCCATGTGTACGTATATGTTCTCCTTCTGTGGTCAGGTGATGTATGTATGCATGTGCAGTTCAGCACGTACGCACAAATGAGGAAGTGACGACTGTGCCGATAGCAGGCTACGAGCGTGTGTGTGTGTGTGCAGTGAATACACCAGCGAAATGATTAATTTCTTCTGCACGCACGATACCTTGGGTTAGAAGGTTGCCGTGCTCAGATTAAAGCGGAACATTCCGGTTTCACAATGAAGAGCCTCTTTCTCGCTCTTGGCAACATTCCCTTACTTTTTATTGGTTCTGTTCTGTGGATGTGGGCTTGTGGATGATTTTTAACGGCCGTTTGTGAATGGCCTCCTATCTGCGAAGAAAGCAATCATACGCGGTTTATGCAGCCCTTCTCCTTGGCTGGCATGTTGACTGTTTATGGATGTGTGCGCGGTAAAAATCGGCAGCACCCGTCCTTCTGAGAATGCTTTATGTATGCAAGTTTACGGAGAGCCTGGAAAAGGTAGCACATGCCGCCCGAGTTTTCCTCCCAGGCTGGCGTTATGATTATTACTTCTTTTCAGTGATTGCTTTAAATGAGCTCCTGCGGCTGTGTTATTGCGCAGAATAAGAGAAGTATGCCCATTTCCAGGGATAGGACGGCGCGGCAACCACCATGCTAAGGCGGAGAACCCCAAGAGGAGGATAGCGTGCTTTTTATTTCATTTTTTTCTTCTTCGTGATACCTTTCCCGTTTCTGTCGATTTCTCCTTCTTCCATCTCACTTGCATGTAATTCTCCGTGGCTGAATTCAACCAAATCCATAGCAGAGAATATCTGGTTTTGATGGTTTTGGAGTTTGGCAAGAGGGATCTGCGATTGCCTGTGGATCCTTCCGTGTTTTTCCCACATTCTTCGGTACGTAGGATGTGTTGTTGTTGTTGTTTTTATTTGCAGAGTTGCTTGATGCTTGAGATGCGGTTAAATTTTTTTTTGTTGTTGTTGCTGCGTATATATATATATAGGAGAGGGAGGGTAGAATTATCAGTCGGTTATGCCTATCATATGGGTGAATGTGTTGTTACCCCTGAAGCGTTGTGGTCTCTTAAAAATCAGCCTGACAAACCAATTGATCAATAGGGAGAGAAGTAAAGGACCCCTGTTTGGAAAGGGTGAAGGACGTGGTACATGACTGGTGAGGGAGGACTCTGAGTTTTACACATCCTTCTATTGTTGCCGTTAAGCTTTTGAGTTATTGCGGTGCTACTGTTTCCTGTTGTGCGTGTTCGTAATGCCATCTCTCTGGGTTCCGTGCTCTAATTGAAAGGTCTACTATCACTCATTTTTCGCATGTTTCGTTGGTCTCACTCCCTACACTCCGTTGCATTATGTGTAAATGTGCGTGTTTGTGGCTGACATGACGAAGCACGTTTTTCTTTAAAATTGTTGCAACATGTCATTACTACAGACACTGTCATTGATGTTGAGATGGATGCGATTTATGTATTGGGGTTTGTGGCTGGCAGTAACATTTCTTCTTGTGCGAAGTCTATAATGTGCTTTGTTGTGATGCTTGCGCATCGCATGTGGGGCACAATACGGTAGAACGTACACGACTTCCTTTTCATCTTCATCCTCCTTCATGATTGAAGCAACAGAGGACATCACTCGTTGTCACTGGGACGCACAAACGCAGATACACATACAGTTAGTAGTTAGAGGGACAGGATTGTTGTTTTCTTTCCGTCAGTGGTCACTAATGTACTAGATGCACCAAGTATCCCTACAGAGTTCCGTCAAAGAAAATTCTAGCCCCTTTAATGTCACCCGTGAGCGCTCTCAGTCAGGGTCGATCTCAAGGGGCCTTTCTATCTCCCGCCTCCTTAACAATCACCAGCTTCAACGCTGTGGTGGTACCGGAAGCGCCTTCAGCAAGCTTATGGCGGAAGCAGCACCATCTCTGAGGCAGCAGCTCCAGGTGGTCTCGCAATCAAGAGGACTATACAGTGTCAATCGTAGCTCCTCGGCTGGCACTCCGGAGCAGAATAGTGTCTCGCAGCGGGGGGTCGCCGCTTCAAGTTACCCAGAACAAATAGCTTTCCCATCCTCCACACAACGAGATGGTTCAGTAACACTTTTTCACTCCCTCAGTCCAGCTGCATGGCGGCCGCGGAATCCGTGTGTTCCTCCTGCGCATCAGGCCACTACAGAATGTACGCAGCACCCCCCTAATCGTAGCATTAGCGAAGCGAAAGGGGCACCCATCGCCATGGCGTGGTGGCGCCATGACGGAGGTGTCAGGACAACGCCTTTGATCATACCTGATGCTCAGCAGGCAACTGAAACGCATTGCCATGCGTTTGGCCCCAGTAGGGGCAGCTGCATCTGTTCCGGGAAGAAAAGTCCTTCATCAGATCCAGATCCGGAAGGGGCTATGAAGAAAGCTGGTGCGTTGGCCAACTTGAGCAAATATGAGCTACAGGGTGGATGCGGAGCACTTCCACCACCACAGGCAAAGAGCCACGAAACGGACCAACTGGCAGTGGGCACAGGAGCGAGTCCGGCGACGCCCCCGGATGAGGTGGTTTGTGGCAAAGTTCTTAAAGTACCCCAACTGGGGGGGGATGGAAATGGCTTCTGTTCAGATGTCAGCGCGGCTACCCAAAGATGCTCGCTCTCCCCATGCGGATGCTGCAAATGTGTTGGAGCGCATACGTGCAGCGGCATTCCTAGATACGAGAAGAAGCTCTCCATGAAGTGGGCGAATCTTCTCGCTGTAGAGCGCAGTGCAAATCGGGAGCGACTGCGACAGATCGCCCAGGAACATCAAGAGGCGATAAGCGCACAGCAGGCACTATATACCCAACGCGAGAAAGCACTACAGCACTCACTGAAAGAAAGAATTGCGAAAGCAGTAGAAGACGCCAGCCGATGTTGGCAATACAATAGCAGGGACTCTATTGCTCGCACAGAGCAAGAGCATCAACAGCACACCCGAAAACTTCACTTGCAGCTGACCCACCTGCACTCCTGTTTGGAGCTCCACACAAAGGAGGCGGAAAAGCGAGCCCAGCTGTTTCAAGAAGCTCAGTGCGAGGCACGGGAGTTGTACCACCAAGCTTTCAACGACTTCCATTGCTACCTAGTTCGGATGGCTCGTGAGGCTGTGGCTGAATCCACCGGGGCGCAGCGCGCACAGTTGGTCTTGCAGGCAGATCTCGATAAAGCTACCACGGCGCTCAATGCCGCCGAGATGCGGCTCAGTTTACTGCATCAGCATTATTCAAGGATGATAGAGTTGTCATCGTGCGCCTGGCAGCAACGCTTGCATGAAGTACAAGTAGAGGGACACAGTGCTGAAGTGCGCCAACGGCAGCAGTTTGATTTACAACGGGCAATGCTGTTAGAAGAGGCTGAAGCGACGAAGGCTGGCCTTGCGGAGCACTTTGGGAACATGGAAGAATTCCTTCAACGACAATTTGCGGAACAGCGCGCGAAGGATAACGCGGAGCGTGAACATTTGATTGCGGAAACGCGCGCCTCCACAGAGATGCACCTGATACAGACCTACAACGCGAAGGAGCAGGCTCTGAAGGAGGACGTAGTCGCACTAGAGGACCAGCTGACGAAAATGATGAGCGCTCTGCAACATGAACGCAATACATGCCAGGAACACGTGAATACGCTGAAGGAAGAGGTCCTGAGCGTACAACAGCAGTCGGCTAGGAGGTGCAAAGAGTTGTGCGACGCTGTAAAGCAGGAAGAGGAAGTAAGGTGGGCGTCTGTATGCAGAGCCACACATTCACAGATGATGGAAGCGTTGCAGTGCCTGTGGACACTCACATGCACGAGGGAGAACGAGTGGCTGCAGGAGAGGGGGGAACTGATGCAACTTCATAAGGCAGCTGTGGCGGAGCTGTCGCTTCTAATGGCAGAAGAGAATGACATGAGGCTAAGCGCTGCAGAGCAGGAAGCGCGCCACTGTCTACTTGGGCAGGCGGAATGCATGCAGCAGTGGGAGCTGGAGTCCGCGAGGTGTCTGGAGGAGATGCGGTCGCGATACGCCGAGCAAGCTGCTCTACACGCACAACAGCTTGTTGACTCTCAGCGGCAATTCTGGGAGTGTGCGCAGGTGCAGCGGGAGACGGAACTGGACACTAAGTGGGAAACACTTTGCAGGCAGTTACTAGATCGCATGAACGAGTTATCAGAGGGGCTACAAAAAAATCAGCAGTTTACCCAGGGGCGGCTTGAAAGGATTCTCGACAGCGAGCTGGAGGCAGCGGAGAGTAGAATGCAGCGAGTGAAAGCGGCCTACAGTGATACAATGCACAGAGAACAGGAAAGGTGGGAGCACAAGGAAAACCTTCTTGAGCAGTCGCACAATGCAGAGATGGAATCGGAGCGTGGGCGGTGGCAGGCCTTGATGGAGCAGACTGTGCATGAGTATGAGTGCCGACTGTTGCAAGCTCGAGAGCAGGCACAGACGCTGTTGGAAGAGCAAGAGCGGTGTATGAAGGTCGATCGACAGCAGCTCCGAGACGAGGTTGAGCAGCAGCGGCGGGTTCTTATGGAGGCCTTTAGGGCCCAGCAACGGGAGTTGGAGACACTCCACGAGTGTTGTCGGAGGGACATTGCCGAAGGTGATGAGGAAACAGTACAAGAAATGCGTCACCAACTTGAAGCGGTACAGCTACGTGACCTGCAGCAAGCTGAGGAGCGAGAGAGGGAACTACTTATTACCCTCCAGGCAAGTCTAGCCCAGCAACGAGAAGTCCTGGAGGAAAAATCGAGAGAATGTCTTCAGTACAGGCACAGGATTAGCCCAGGTGATGGGGTGGCCCTTCGACAACTGGGGCATGAGGTGAACCACACGCGAGACGCAGATGCACACGCCGATACTGCTAATGCAATGTACCCGCAGTTAGCAACAGAGGTACAAGACGTGCGCCTGTACCACAAAGGTGCACCAGCCTCCCAGGCTGCACAATCGAACGAATACTTTCAACAGCTGAAGGAGGCACTGCATCCTCAACCCCAGAGAGTCGACGCTAATCGCAACGAGAACGCGCAGGAAGAGCTGCATAGGTGCTCCACTCCGCAGGATGCGCACCATTCAAATCTCTCCACTGCTGTTGTGCATGAACAGCACGTGCCCCCAGCATGTCTACAAACTTCGTATTCAACGCCGCAGCATACACCGCATCCACCTCGCACACCACTCTCACTTCTATCTAGATCGCAGCTTGCCAGCGGTGACAGCGGCATCGCCTATGTTACCGCGAGCCCCGTCGTTTCGTCATCCATTTCATCTGGACTGCTGTTCACTCCAACCAAAGCAGATGGACGTCTCCTGGAAAGCACCATTCCCACAAGATTTGTACCCTCCTCACCCTCTCTCACGGTCCCCCACAAGCTCGCCATTGCATGGGAGCGCTTGCAGGCGCTTTGGCACGAACTGCAACTTCCACGCGCTGAGCAGCATGCGGCGCAAAAGCAGCTGCAAGCATTACCTCTCACACAGCAAGAAAAAGTTCTTCGTTGTGAAATCGAGCGACTAGAAGAGCTACAGCCACTGATGCGAATGGTGCTGCGGTGGAAGGCTCTTCAGCTTCGTGTGAAAGAAGGGATGTGCGAGGGGACCCCTGGCCCACTCTCACTCCCACAGGTGAAGGAGATGAATGACCTTCAGGAGGAACTCTGCCACCTCCGTCGGACGATTGAAATAGAGGCAATGCACTACGAGCGTTGCCGCGGTCACCCCCTTGTTTTCAATGGTGTGAGGCTGCTTGACACGCTTGGGCTAGGGTCATAGGAGTGATAACATGGCCCGTATGGGGTTGTGGCACGTCGTCAGTATTGTTGTCACCGCTGTACTAGTAATTGCGCATACGGCACGCGGTCTCGTTCATTTATCTTGGAGATGGGGGTTGGATCCTCAGTCAGTTGGGGAAGAAATGAGTGCTATG
>JAIZPF010000017.1:7992-23703 GCA_020509355.1 Blechomonas ayalai | reverse complement strand
CCCCCCCCCCCCGCTGTTGGTTGACTTCTTACAGTTTGAAAAAGAGCGCATCGGTGTTGTGGTGAGGGTACAATGAGCACTGCACCCGCCCTTATGAGCACAGTAAGTCACCGCCCACCTCCTGTTATGGTGACTGTGAAGGTGTCTGGCATGCTTCAAGTCCCACTCCAATTGGGACTTCTCAACGGGATTGAGGATCCTGTGATGGAACAGGATCTTCTCAAGGAGGCAGTGAAACTGTCTGTCAGCGAACGACTTGGGTATTTTGATCAAATGGATGTGAATGCCACATCCGACGCAACGGGGAAGCGAACGTGCGAAGCGATTCTTCACCTCGACCGACTAGGAGGATGCATTGAGGATATCCAGAGCGCCTACGATCATGTCAAGGCACGCGCGGAGTTGCTGCATGAATTGCTTGAGGGAGCGTGTAGTAATGGAGGGTGCACAGGTGTAGTTGATAAGAAATCGATGTGCTTTTCCGATGACGTACGGGCCCAGATGTTGCATTTGGTGGAGGAAATGCTTGCAGGACCAAGAGGGATTGTCGCTGCAGCTGCTGTGCTGTCACCTGCATCAGCACACAAGACGACATCACAGGTGTTCCCCAGTGGTGACAGCGATAGCAGCCACACGCGTGATGATGATGAGGGAGCGGATCCAGAAAGAGCAGGCTATACCGCCTTGCTTGGGAGCTGCAACGATAGTGAGGTGGAGGACAGTGAGTCATGCGACAGAAGCCGCTTGGGGTACCAGGCCTTGGAGTAATTCGGTGCAGATGCCTCTTTTTTTTTACCTCCTTGAAAATCCATTGAACTCTTTGCGAATACAGTGGTCGGCGGATTGGCATTAACGACAGAAGTGATAATCTGCAAGGCAGTTAACTCATACGACTCACCCCACTACCACTTCCACGAGTATTCCCGTTGTTAGGGTTGTGGTAACCGCTCAACCAGACGCCGTATTTACCTCTTGTATCGGTTTCACTCGAATGGAAAAAAACTTGGTCATACTCTTTTTTTTTTTTGACTCCGTCACCCTTTTGTTACGCATCTTAGATAATACTGAGGTAGTGTTGTGTCACACACACTCTCTACTACAAGTATGGCCACCTCCGTTCCAAAGTCTGAGCAGCCCTGCACGGCTTTCAAATCCCCAGGGCTATACCAATATGTGTTGGAGTACACGGGTGAGACCGAGAAGCAGAAACACTTACGCCAACAGTGCTCCACGATGGATTGGGCCGTGATGATGGCACCCCCCGATGAGTATCAGTTTCTGGCCTGGCTATGTGAAACAATTGGAGCGAAACGTGTGATCGAAGTGGGTGTCTTTCGTGGTGTGACAGCACTGGCGATTGCGAAGAAGCTTCCCGAGGGCGGTGTTCTGCGTGCGATGGACATTTCCCGTGAGTTCGCCGAGGTGGGTATGAAGATATGGGCTGAAGAGGGCGTTGCGGATAAGATCGACTTCATGGAAGGCCCAGCTACAGCTTCCATGCAGAAGCTTTTGGATAATGGCGAAGCTGGCACGTATGATTTCATCTTTGTGGATGCCAACAAGGCTGACTACATCAGCTACTACGAACAAGGTCTCCAGCTGCTACGCCCGGGAGGGATTGTGGCGCTCGACAACGCCCTCATGGGGGGTGCGGTGATGGATGGGGAGGCTATTGCTTCAGATTCAGGGGTGAAGCTGATGGTTGATCTGAATGAAAGTATTAAAAGGGATCCTCGCGTCTCAGCGGTCATGTCCATCATGGCTGACGGAGTGTACTTTGCTCGTAAGTTGTAAACAAAAGCACGACTTGCCGTGAGCGAAGTGCGTGCTGTGAGGATGTAAGAGCGAAGGGGTTCACTCACGGAGCACAGCGCATTTTTTTGTGTGGGGCACCCGCTGCAGAAAAGCAACTTCTGTTCCTATGTGAGTACCTCACCTTCAACACACGCACACACCTCTGCCTCCTCCTCACCACCTACCGCGTTGTGTTGTTTTGTTTTTGATTGATTCTTTCTAACCTCATCTGCGGTCAAAAGGATGAGAACATGCTGTGTGGTACTGTGCTGTTGTTTCGTTTTCGTTGTTTTCCTCCCTTTTCTGCACTGTTTCTATTAATGGGATCACAAGCATTCATTTCTTTATTGTATTCATACGTGTTTACTACTTGAGTGTTCGAGAGTCTGTGAGCTCATCTCGACATCTGTTCAAACTGTGCCAAAACTGATACTCTAACAGCGATTGATGATAACGGTGGAGGAGAGGATCTCACCACAATCCAACGAGGACAGTGTGATCGCCCAATTCCCCTGTAGGCGCTCTGTGTCTGAACCGCCGCATCTTCTGGGAGGGGGGCCCTCATTTATTCTCTCCCGCCTGCCATCTTTTTCTTTCCTCCCTCCCACTCCCTTTCATAAGTCTTGACCTTACTCCACATGCGACCACAGTGCTCACCCCAACAGGCCACCCTTCCATATTATCTTCTTCTGTCGAGTATACTCTTCGGTGTGTGCGAGGAATCACTGCAGTTGCACTATTACCTGTGAACGAGGGGAGCCCAAAGGGTTGGCGGAGCTCTTTGGCGCCCGCCTCTCCACCCCTACCCTTCTGTGTTCCCATTGCGGTAAGTTCCTCGACGTGCGGGGATTACATTAGTCACCATGCTCAACACTATGGCGGCCTTTCTGGAGGCCATGGATGAGAAGGCGAAAGAACTGATTGAAGAAACTGAGTCTTTCGAAATGGATGACGCACAATTTTCCTCCGCTCAGGCCGCGCTCGTTATCGGATCTGAGACACACGAGGATGACCAGGTACTGCACTCGGACTTAGCAGGCCTGCTGCCACCGCCATCACACGATTCCTCGCAGTCTCCGGCTCAACCTGAGCCTGCGCCTTGGGTATTCAACCCAGCACATTTATCGCTTGATGCACTGAAGCTACAATGCACCGGACTTCAAAGCAGACTGGATGATCAACGTGAACAGATGGAATCGCTCCGGGTGGAGCTGACGGCTTCCGAAGATGAACGTGCCAGGATGGAAAAAAGGTGTGCTGCGCTCGACATTCAGCTCAGCAAATGGCAGCGTGAAGCGATCTACTTTAAAGAGAACGCCTCAGCTACTCTTGATAAGCTCGTGAAGGCGGAGAGCGAGGTTCGAGCGCTGAATGAGGCAAAGCATGATCTGATGCAGGAGATGGCTGAGTATCGCGCTTCTTCACGCAGCGTTCTCGATGCAAAGGAACTCGAGTTGGAAGTCTATCGTCGGCGCAGCGCTTCCGCTGTTGGATCCAACCTGGAAGACTCATCATCTCCCACGGTTGCGTCCTCCTCTCATCTGCAGCTGATGCAGGAAAGATTAGATGCGCTCCAGCAGCGAGTGAGGCGTAGCGAAAGCGAGACCGAGCGGTGGCAACGAGATGCCATAGCAGCACAGAGGGATTTGTCCAGACATCAGGAAGAGAGGGCACTTGTGGAAGGAGAAAAGGATGCACTGCAGCTGAGCGTGAGAGAGGCACGCGAGGCGTTGGAGGGAGAGATGGCGGCGCATGAGGAAACTAAGGCGTTGCTACACAGCCTGCAGGCACAGATGGGCCACCAGCGACGGCCGGAGGGACCCCCAGGAGGGCTAGTCGATGGTGGAGGAGTATTGGAGGATGGCGCCCATTCTTCCGCGCAGCTGGTTGAATGCCAGGACAGGCTCGATAGTGCTACACATCGTATCCAAATACTGTCTTATCAGCTTATGGAAAAGCAGACCGCTTTGGACGCCCTCAATCGCAGTGCAAATGAGTGGAAGGCGCGCTATGATACCATTGCACGATGCGTGGAGGAAGAGGAAGCAGCCAATGTGGCAGGTTTTGGGGTTGGTATTAGCAGCAATTTCCCTGGTCTTCCGGGCAAGCTTGCTGCACGACATGTACCTGGCGCAACTTCCTGCGTAACGATACAAAATGGAGGTGTAGGCAAGCAAGCGCAGCACAACACCGGGGCAGCTGAGCTACGTTTCCAGCCCATTGTGCAACGACTCATGCGTAGTGGAGGCGCAGGTAGACGCGTTGCAGAAAGTATGCAACGCTTCGATGGCACGGCAATTAGAGTGGCCTATTTTCTTCTTCGGCATCCGCTGCTTCGGGTGGTGCTTGCGTGTTATGTCTTGCTTGTGCAAGTATGGGCCGTGGTGATGTTTATCGTAAACATGCGTGCGCCGTTGGGCACAGGTGGAGGTATGTGATGATCGTTAGGATCGCGCTCGTGACAATGAACGAGCATCGCGACCAGAGAAGGACGGTGTACGCTTCGTAGGATGGTGCTCCTCCGCCTACAATACGGTTGACGGTAGCCCCACGTTTCAGGCGGAACACCACACCGCCGCAATACTTTCCCGTACGCTGCCATTGCCTGGAAATGGAAGCCCGACGATTCGCTTTTTTTTTTTCGTTTGCGTTACGCTCATCGGTGACGACGTAGCGAACGGAGTAGCTCTCCCAACCTTTTTACAGAGCACTTGCTACGTACTGCGGGCTCGGAGGGTTTAGTTGTCACTGCTCACCTAGCTCTTTTCTCTTGGGCCCTCACCTACGCTGCGTTTCCCAACCCTTTTTTCCCAAATTTAAGTGAAGTGGGGGGAGTGGGGAACGTGGTGTGTGACTGTGAGGTTCATTCACTCTCCTTGGCTGCATTTAGACTACAGGCGGGTTATAACGGTGTCGACAGCTTTGACAATTCCAAGGTTGCACACTCACTCACATTATTCCCGAATGGAACTTAAAGACCCTATTGTTCCAACGATAGATAACCAAGTAAAAGAATGTCTTCGTCTTTGCGGCGAGCCGATTGTGCTGTTTGGCGAGAGCGCTCAAGAGAGGCGACACCGGTTGAGGACTTGCATGACGGAAAAATGCCTCTATTCTTTGGAGGATATTCGCAATAAACTGGCACCGTCATCGTCCCATCTCTCGCAGGAAGGCCGTCTCCCCGGTGTGCGAACATACCCACCGGGTGGACTGGAAGGGGCGCACATTACACCCATTCTTCCGGCGCGCACGAAGGAGAAATTCTCCCGTGCCTCACCCGCCCTGGTAGAGATGAGGGTGAAGCGACTACTTCCACAAACGACGCAACGCGCAGAGAGCAGGCTTCGCAAGCTCAAGTCTGTCTTCCTTACACCCATGCCGGCTGTGCGGCAACTTCATGAAATAGCCATTCGCGAAGTTGTGCAGCGGGTCAGACTAACGAAATCTGTACGTAATGTGAAGATCGAAAGTGATGCTCCCCGCACCACCTCCTCTGGTGGTGCTGCATCTTCTTCGGTGGTTGGCACTTTGTGCATGCCGTTTTCGGTCTGTACCGCGCTACCCTTCGCCCCATCCTCAGTGATCACCGGGACGGTGGATGGTCTGGTAACGCTTTGGGATGTGCAGAGTTGCACCCCACTTAGCAGTCTTTCAAGTTGTCAAGGAAATCAGTGGGGGCGTGTTCGTTCCCTAGCTGCCCATCCGCAGCGTCCTTATTTCTTTTCTTCCACCAGGAATGACCATCGAATAACGGCATGGTGTGTCACGTTAACGGACAACGAGGAAGGGTCCTCCGACATTCAGCGGTTGTCCAAGCGCGACGTGCTGGATTCTTTGACGGTCTCAGCTCCTCAAGAGCAGCACATGGCAACCGTTAACCAGCTGGCAGTAGACCCAACTGGCAACCTACTTGCGAGCACCAGTGATGACAGCACGTTACGTCTGTGGGACATAGCCACCCTCACTTCTTATGAAACAGTGCATCTAAGCGATCCTTCCATACCTGGTGTGCTGCCTCTGTTGACCCAGGACGGATACGAAACCGTTGGGCGCGTCTTTGGGGTGGATTTTCACCCTGATGGGTCCCTGGTCTCCACCTCGGATGCAGGAGGTCGGGTCGTGACGTGGGACACCCGCACAGGCCGGCACACGTTTAGCACCGGCGGCCCGTATGGTGGCCACATGGGGCGGGCGACATGCGTGGCTTGGTCACCGTGTGGAGTTCGACTTGCCTCTGGGGGCGCGGACAACACGTTACACTTGTGGGATGCGCGTATGCTGCATCGTCAGGGAAGCTCAAATAATACTGGGGACGATGCAGCTGCGCCGTTCATGCTTCTGGGGCATGAGGATGTGGTCACCTCACTAAGCTTCCTTACCAACCCTATTGCGGGAGGCGCGGACCTTGGATCAGTGACGCCGGTAGCCCTTATCTCCACCTCTCTCGATCACACGGTCAAGCTGTGGGATGCTGATAGCGGGCTGTGTGTCCGCACAGTTGATGTACGGGCCCCGATGTATGATCACTGCAGACCAGAAGGGGGGGAGCTGAACAACTGCACGATATTTGCCGTTGGGCACACTAAGTACTGGTCCTTGCTGGATGTGACGCAGGATGAGGAGGGTGCAGAGTTGCTTGTGCAGGAAACTGACTCCATCGTCAGGAGGGCGACCCAATGGAAGGCAAAGATAGGTAAAGGTAACGATGAGGAGGCGTCTTCCAACGGTGATGAGGAAAGTGAGGAGGATGAGATGCAGGCGTTGAAAAATGTGCCACAGACTCAGGAATCGGACGCACACCACGTCACTGCCGAGGGGGAGAGCGAGTCAAGCGACGAGGATGATGAGATGGCACTTCTGCGGCGGTGATTGTGTGTACCCAACTGCGCGCTCTCATGCGTAAGAATAAAAGGCAAAGGCGTCGCTTGGATGAGGAAGAAAGGGGCTCTGTGCCGCTACCGTAGGACACAGCGTACTGCGTGGTGATGGGGTTAGGGCTAGGGTGCGTGAGTCACTAGTGCAGCATGCGCTTCTTTTGCGGCTGTTGGAGCCGATTTGTTTTCTCTGTGAAGGTGGGGATAGGCACACACACACACACACACACGCACGAAGGATGCGGAGCTCTACCAGCGCCGGCAGCAAGGAGGCAGCCCATCGCCAAGGTAGGCGAATGAAGCGCGCTGAGCAGAAAAGTAAGGGGAATGCCATTTCATCGCTTGCCTTTCTTCTCCAGATGTCGCAGAATTTCGAGGACCACGGAAATTTTCCTGAAAGTGTTAAGAGCGCTGAATCAGCTCTTTTGCTGCGGAAGGCACGGGAGGGGGAAATCGAGAGGGCGGGTGGTGCGGAGGCGCTTGTGGCCCTTGGCTTCCATGCCCACATCAGTGACCAAGCAAAAGATCTCGTGCTGCGCTGCAATAGTTACGCTGTTGCCGAGTTCAACCAGCAGCGCTTCGACACCGCCCTGTTTTTCTTGAATAAGGCGCTTTTTCTCACCGACAATGGCATGGAGAAGACGGCTGCGGACGTAACACGCACGGTGACTCGCATGATTGCTAGTTCCTCCGAGGTGCAAGCCTCACCTTCGGCTGAGGCCGCAGATGAAGGTGCGCACGACCTGGCAAGCTACTGCTTCGTGAATGCCGAGGAAGATCGACTTCGCCTGCGTGCGGCAACCTACAACAATTTGGGGTGCATGGAGAGGCGTCGGGGGCTGTTGGAGGAGTCTCTCCAGTATCTCTGCAAGGCTGTGCAAATAGAAATTAGACTGGACCCCAGTGGCATGGGCTCAACTTCCACCTATCTCAACCTCTGCACCGTGCTTAATGAGCTTCACAAGCACCGAGAAGCGGTGGTGGCAGCTGAGCGGGCGATTGAATCACTGCAGATGGCAATGATGGAGGAAACGGACGGGCGGCAGTTGTCTACCTTCGCCGTAATGCTTGCTGTTGGGTGGTACAACCTTGGCGTCTCCCGCGAGAAACGCGGGCAGACAGGGGACGCTGAGGCGGCACAGACAGCGTACCAGAACTCTTTGGATACCGCACGCCGTTATCTGATTGAAGGCGACTGCCCCACCGTGGAGGCGGCGCTGGCAGCAATACGCCGTATGAAAGAGCCTTCACTGCGGACAGACGGGCACCACACTCAACCGGAAGCCGCGCAGACAACGTCCTCTGTACCCACCGCGGCAAACTTGCCATTGCAACAGCCAATTTTCGCAGACGGTATAACGTCCTCAGCATTTCCTGCTGCTGCCGCCCGCAACCCTCGGCTCCCTCCTTTGCAGCCCCCAGCTCTGAACAGCGCTGCAGGCTCACCGACCGGCTTCTCAAGCCGTGTGAGCGTGCGTTCAACAGGCTCTGAAATAGGTAGTACATTGAATGGTCCCCCCCCTTCGATGGGCATGCGGGTGCAGGAATCCGGTTTCATGTCACCTTTTGACTGGCCGAATTCAGCGACCTCCCAGACCAGCGGCGTATACGCAACAGCACCCCCTGGCATGTATTTGAATGGCCAGCAGGGATCCAATTTGCAGCCACATCATGCTGCCGTTGCTGACCGCTCTGATCTGCAACAAGGATTTGCCGCAACACACTCCCAAAGTCTTAATTTCAGCCATCCATCCTGTGCAGAGGAGCAGGAACGTGCTCTTGCCGCTACAGGGCCGCCACCCCACCGTGGATTCATTGGCCAGCCCGAACACCAATCCAAGGTCGTGTATGGACACCTTCGGCGGAGCAGCTCTTGTGCCAGCCCCAAGCAGCAACCGGGCGCCCCTTTGGGTGGTAGCAAAGTTCCTCACCCACCGAACCTGGCGCCTCTTACGCATCTTCCTGACGCCACCTTCCTCTCCGGGAACACTCCGGGGCCGGGGTTGCAGCGCCCGCTCGGACCCGCTTTTTCACCTATAGTGTCCAGCAGCAACCCATCACACTCCCTGTCCATCCACTCCAGCAAATCAGACCGCGCTCTCCCAAATTTTTCCCTCGCGACTTCGCATCAAAGTCTGGGCGTCCAGCCTATTGGCATGGGTGTGGGGTCCGAGACTGGTTTTGGGCGGAGTCGTACGAACCAACTCGTCACGCCGGCAGGGTCCTTCATTGGCAACAAATCCTCCAATCCGCTTGGCCGCCGCATGTTTGGCAGTATTGGTGGTGGTTCTCGCCTAGCCCAGTTAGGAACATCATCCGCCACTGCTAGGCCTGCGATTCCATCTGTGGCCAACTCTTCTCAAAGTGCACAGCTCGAGCACCGCCGTCGCTCGCTGATGCGAAGCAAGAACTTGCAGGAAAAAAAGCTCAAGATTGCTCGCAAACGGCAGCAAAAGGAGGAGGCGGAGCGGGATGCTGCACTAGCTGACGCTCTGTACAAGCAGATGATACTGGGTATGAAGGAAAACGAGCTTCGCCGATGCCGTAGTGCTGCAGTGCTGATCCAGCGCGTTTGGCGTGGCGTGATAGCCCGGACATGGATTCGTTCCATGATGGGTGCAGCCGTTAAGATTCAGTGGGTGACGCGGCGGTTTCTCGTAAAAGTGCGGGAGGAGCATCGTATTCAGGAGGAACAACGTGCACGAGAGCGATGTGAGCAGGAGCGGCGGGAGCTGGAGGCCTGTTGTTTTCTGCAGGCACGTACACGGCTCTTCCTTCGGCGACTGCAAATTCGAAGGGAGTACTTGGCCTTGCAGTCACGTAAATATTATGCCGCACGTACGATCCAGCGAGGGTATCACCGCTTCTGTCAACGCCGCGCTGAGTACATTGCAGCCGTGGCTGAGGCCCATCGCCTGGAGGATAAGCGGCGTCGCTTTCGCGAAAAGGTTGCCGCCCGACGCATTCAGACAGCTTTTCATATGCACAAGGAGCGGTCTTTGGAAATCGCCTCTGCCCAAGCAAAACAACGTCGACAGCGGGCTGCCACTACCATACAGGCCCATGTACGTGGAATGCTGGCCCGTGCTTGGTTCCGGTACTACCGGGATTATCGGCGTGACAAAGAGCTGCACTCGGCTGCCACTCACCGTCGCTTAGTTGTCATACAAACAGCTTGTCGTGGCCTTCTTTCCCTTCGCCACCGCACCGAACGACAGGTTGAGCTTATGATGGCCCGTCGACAGCAACAACTGAATGACGCCGCGAGGCGCATTCAGGGCATGTGGCGCTGCCGTGTTGCTCGCATCAGACTTGAACGCTTGCGTGCAGATAAAGCACGACTAGACCGGCACGCGTCCCGTATTCAGATGTGGTACCGTATGTGTGTCGTGCGCAACGAGTTTCTGGCCATTCGGGAAGCGAATCGCCGCAGGAGGGCTGCAGTTGCGATCCAGCGGTGGTTGCGTGATTGTCGTCAGCGTGAAAGTGAAAGGGCGTTTGCCGCCTATCATGCCGAGCTCCTTCGACAGCAACAAGCAGAGCGCCTTCGACAGTCATCGATTCTTGTACTGCAGGCGTGGAGCCAGTCATACCTTAGTGATCTGTTAGTCGCGAGCATGCGGAGAACGCTTGTGAGGAACACCGCTGTCGCAGCCACGCTTCAACGCATGGGCCGAGGCTACGAGGCTCGCCGCGATATGGCCCTGGAGCGCGTATGTGCAAGGAAGGCCGCACAGCACGAATTCGAGCAAATACGCAGAACAGCGGCCGTGCTGGTGCTCCAACGAGCGTGGCGGTGTACTGCCGCCAAGACTAAGGTGGAGCGTATGCGATGCACTATCGCGGCTGCGATGACCATTGCTCGCTCCTATCGCATGTACAGAGCGAAGTGTGAATTGGCGGACTTGCGGACAGCAAGGCAGCAGCGGCTGGAGGATAGAAGCGCCCGTGTCATACAGCAGAAAGTACGTTGCTTTCTCAAGCAGCGCGAGCTGCTTCGTATGCATGCCTACTACGGTAGTCGTCACAGCAAGAAGATGCTTGCCTTGCGTCGTGAGGAAGCAGTCATTGCTATTCAGGCCCTGTGGCGTGGTTATGTGACTCGGCAAGCGGTGCAGCGCGAGCGTGACCATCTGCGATACCTTGGAAGGTTTGCGACCATCATCCAGCGTGCGTGGCGGGCCCGGCGCTGCGCTGCCAGTATGAGGATAGAGCTAGAGAAGCGTGCGGATGTACGTAACTTCAAGAGCAGGGCGGCACTTACCATACAGTGCTTCTGGCGAAAGATGATGGCAGCAGAGAGGGTGGCCCGTCTGTGCGAAGACAGGAGGCGTCGTCTGTGTGCCGCTCTTCGGATACAGTCGTGGTGGCGCGTGATCATGGCGCGTCGCCAGCTGGAGCTTCTCCGCATGCAACAAGACGAAGAGGACGCTGCCGCGGCCCTATACATGGCAAAGTGGGAGCAGGCGGTCACGCTGGTGAATGCTTTTCTACAGTCTCGTTTGTCGCAGGCGCATGGGGTGTCGCGGAAAGAACTCCTTCTCTTTAGTCAACTATCTGCTCAAGAACAGGGCCGATTCCTACGTCGGCATGCAGCAGCAACACGCATTCAGGCTGCTTACCGCGGCTACTACGAACGCGTTTTTGCTCGAGCCCTGCGAAATGAGAAACAGATGCAGATGGTGATGCGCTCGGAGCAGGAGGAGCGAAAGAGGGCCGCTGCAGTTCGCATTCAGTGCTGCTACCGCCGACATCGAGCGCTGATGATCACCAGCAGTCGTCGCTCAGAAAAGCGTGCCCGTATCTTAGAAGATCATGAGGACTACCTTACCACTGCCAATCCCGGGGCCATTGTACGCGAGCTGTTCTGGGCCCACGAGGCAGTACTGCAGCGGAACTTTTCTGAAGAGCGGAGGCGGCGCATTGAGCGTGAGAATAAAGCTATCAAGTCCATCCAACAGTGCTTCCGTTCGTGGAAGGCGCGGCAAGTGGCTCAGCAGCGAGCAGACGAACTGCGACGGGAGGCGGCGGCGAAGCTGATTCAGGCGTACTGGCTTCGCCGCTGCAGTCTCCTGCGGGAAGCTCACCTTGAGCGAAGACAAGTGGCAGCCGTACGAATCCAGGCTCGCGCAAGGGGATGGCTGGTGCGTCGAGATTGGGCTCGATGGCGCACGGAGCTGGCGGAGGAACGGCACCAGCAGGTGGCGACAGAAGATATGCTGGACCACGTGGCCACGGTGATGCAGTCTTTCTGGCGCCGCGTCGTCGCTCAGCGTCGCGCCGATGCCCTTCGTAAGGAGCGTATGTTGACGAAGGATCACCTCACACGAGGCGAGGCTTCCCTCGTGATACAGAAGGCATATCGTGCACATCTCAGTCTTCGTCATACTGGAAAGTATGGTGGACGGTCGGTCTGAGGACTGCGTGGTGGGTTGCCATCACTGCAGGGGTCCAGGTGTTCTCTGGTTACCCTAGCCATCTTGGCTGCAAGGTGGACATCTGTTATTGTTTTTTTTTTACAGTGTTGGAGAGAAGTTACACGTATATGCTGCCTTCTCGTCACACAATGTATGTGTGGTGCCAATCAAATACACCCAGTTGTTGCAAAATCGATGTTATGCCGGCGGTTGGTGCAGTGGAGAGTCCTATGTGGAGTGGGCCGTATGGTTTGAGATGTACAGATAACGATGTATTACACCTACGGTGCCTTTCAGCACGCCATCTTGGTTATTCAAATTAAAAGGCAACATGAACGGCAGCACCTGCAGTTGATGGTGCGATATCTTCGTCGCGAATGGATTCAGCTGAGCAGAAAAAGAGAGAACGATGCTCACACCTCGAAAGCTGTGTAGCCCGCCTGCACCAAATTACAATGGGGTGGTCATCGTAAGGGAATGGGAGGAGAGTGCATTTGTGTTCCATAGGGACATCTGTTTATTGTTCTGCTTCCCTTCAGTGCGCTACGGCACAGCCCTTTGCTGGCGGTATTATCCAGTGTAGAGGCGACAAAGGGTGCTGAGGCTAACGAGCTTCTTAGGTATAGATTGTCAGCATAGCGAAACTACCAGGGAAGGGCGCACCGCTTGTGAGCACACATTCATAAGACAGACAGCACTACGGGAGACAGTCATGGCATCAGTACCTGCCTATCGCTCCTTTATTTCAGTTGAGCTACCTTTTTGCGTGCAACCTCAGTGCACTAGTGACCGTGAGGCTGAGCAGCGGCGTGAGGTGGAAGCTTTTGTCTCCCCCTCCTTCCTTCATCCTTGCCTGCAGGATGATCCCGGGGCACCTGGTGTAGGGAAGCGGATACTGACTCCGGGGACCGTAGAGGAGCAAGTGGTCAATGCTGCCACCCGTGATGGCGGGGGTGCCATGGGCCCTGCCCACCCCACCGGTACCCAAGGTGAAAGCTATGCACCCGTCTCGCGCACGGATTGCGCCGGTGTCTCCGTTTCGATCCGTGATCCACTAGAGTACCACCCAGAGCACGTGTTTAGTGGGTGGCGGGGCGCTGACTGGGGGCTGGAAGGAGCAAGCGATGAGGAGGATCCCCTGTACTCTGACCCTCCATCAAAAGATGCAGCAGCAAGAGTGAAAGCTAAGCGGAGACGGGCGGTGTTCCCCTCCACGCTGCCCCAGCTACTCCTACGCGGATACTATCGCAACGACCTACTACTGCGAGTGACGAGGACGAAGCAGGTACGGCGCTTGCGCAACGCGGAAACGGGTGTCATCGAGGAAGAGGACGATGTGCTTAACGCACAGGCACCGGATGGAGACGATGAAGTGGCGCAGCGGCCGCGCGTGGAGGTAGTTGGGGTGGTTTCGCGCGAGGTCGAGCTTGCACGGCCTGCCGACTTTTCATTTGATCTGTTTTCAGAGCAGCAGTGCAGCGACGCGCCGCTGTTATGTAGCGCAGATATATTTCCCCCTATGCTTTACTTGAATGAGAAGGCCACGTACGAAGTTCGTTACGAGATGGGTAAGTCTCCAAACACTTCAGTGAGACGAGAGCATTTAGAGAAGGCAGACGTTGGCCTCCCCACTGCCGGTGCAATCCGCCATCAGGCGGAAGAAGAAGTTACTCAGTGGGATACTGTGGCAATGCCCACAGTGACAATCGCGGCCAACCACCCTGTGGTGCCTCCCGCCGCCCTTGAGGTGCACCACAGATTCCTACATCACATCGGAAGTTCGTTTGACGGTCCGCGCGAAACGGACCCCCCAGAAGTGCGTACCGTACGTCGTTTGTTGCTGGAAAGACCCGTATGGATGACAAAGGACTTGATGGAGGCAGTGCATCAGTCCGGTGCCTGCCCAAGGGCTCACTTCAATAAGCAAGTCATTATCTGTCTTACATATGTTATTGCGACAGGACCCTTCAACCGGCTGCGAATACGCCTGGATTACAACCCTTACGCAACCTCCCTCAGCAGTGTGTACCAACGCTTCGCCGTTCGTGTGGCAAGGCGCTCCGAGCTCGGTACGCAGCTACGAGACGTTTCCCGTTCGCAGCACATTAGTACCATCCTGGAGCGGATTCTTGCAAGAGTAAAGGGTTACACCGAGGCATACCACATGAACCACGGACGATGCAGGTCCACTCTAGTTGAACTGATGTGCAGAATCGTCCTCGGCGGTTACTTGAATATTACATTTCAGTTGATCGATCTGATAGATGACCCTTCATTCAAGGAAGTTGCAGACGGTGTCCCATCTGCAGAAAACATGCCAAGCGGACGTCGCTCCAACCGCTGTGGATGGCTCCTTGACAGTAGCTTTGCAAGAGTTGGTACCATGTTTACAGATGCTCTTGATGCATTTTTGAAAAGTGAAGTGATACCGCAACTCCGCTCGCTCCAAGGAACCGAGCGGCCTCCCGGAGTGAGTAATGTCGATGGTAGGAAGAGTGACGATGCAGTTATGGAGGAGCTCAGTAGTGGCGACGACGAAGAAAGCTCTTCGAGCAAGAGTAGTACACACGCATCCCAATGCATCGCTGGGGCGGTGTCGTCTTCCAATGATGAGGATAGTATTTCCACGGATCACGATTCCCAGTAGAATTGTGATAGTTTGCATGATTCATGTTTACTGTTCCTTCTCTGAAAAGACGAAACAAACCGCAACTTTCAGCAATGTGTTCGTATTCGTGGTGATACCCTCTTCGGGATCGATGCGTGAATGCATGCAGCACGCCTGAATGCTCACCTCAACATTCCTCAGATACCGTGATGCAATATCTCAGTACCCATTTCATCAGATTGTTCTGCTATTTCAAATCTCTCTGACTGAATTTACTAATTCTCTTTTTTTAACTTAAAGAATCCGGTGGGCGATGACGAAGGTCAACGGTCAAAACGCAGCGCGTAAGCTTGTGCGCCTGCGCCGCAAGAACCGCTGGGCGGACAAGGGGTGGAAGAAGGCGCACACCTTTGTTGCACAGAAGGCGAACCCCTTCGGCGGCTCCTCCCATGCCAAGGGCATCGTGCTCGAGAAGATCGGCGTCGGTGCCAAGCAGCCTAACTCCGCTATCCGTAAATGCGTGCGCGTGCAGCTGATCAAGAACGACAAGAAGATCATTGCCTTCGTGCCCAATGACGGCTGCCTGCACTACATCGAGGAGAATGACGAGGTGCTCGTTTCTGGCTTCGGTCGGTCTGGCCACGCCGTCGGCGATATTCCCGGGGTGCGTTTCAAGATCGTCAAGGTGTCCAGTGTCGGCCTGTACGCCCTCTACCGCCAGAAGAAGGAGAAGCCACGCACGTAACAATCCCCATCGTCACAGCCCGGAACCTATCCACAGTCGGATGCCAACAAAAGCCAGTCGGACTTTTTTATTATCAAAGATTCCACTCGCAACAGCGTCCACCGTTTACACTCCACGAGCATGCTTGCATTTCATTTTCATTTTCAGTTCTGCAATTAATTGCTCCCATTGAACATACGAACCCCACGAAAATAATGGCATCCTTTCAAAACAAACCTTGCTGTGACCAGCTCAAGCCATAGCACGGAAGACACTGAAGCACCGGTATGCTCT
>JAIZPF010000016.1:146518-180987 GCA_020509355.1 Blechomonas ayalai | reverse complement strand
GAAGATAGGGGGGGGGGGAGGTTCCACTTCCTTTTCTGAACGGGAGGCCACGTTCTGCTCAGTTATTTTAGGATTCAGTGATGATCCACGGTTGAACAGGCTACCAAGGATATGCAAGAAAGTCGATAATAGCGAATCATCTCCTGCCCTAGCTACCAAAGGAACTTTGCAGCAAAGCTCAGAGGTAAAATCGGTTTCAAAGCGCGCATGCAAAGCCAGTGCGGCCTCCAACAGTCGTGTCTGCGGGATCCTCATCGCCTTGAGTTATAGTTCTACCAGCAGGTGGCACGAGGCCTTCCCACACTGATGAAGCTGACCTCCAGCGCTTCAGAGGGCAGCTTCGTGTCACTTTTTCCACTTTTCGTTCGGCAAACATCAGAAAATGGTACAACTCCATCGTCGGAAGGCGTCATTCTGCAGTACCCGGGCATCCATTGCCGTACATAGCTGTGCAGATAGGTAGGACAGATGATTCGTTTTCGCACGGTGGGGATATGTCGGTGGCGGGTGACGCACTATGACAGGCGGCCGTGGCCTGCAAGCATGTCTGCTGAACCAAACTTTCAACCGAAAATTACTTCAGCAGGTGGTTGCAGAGAAGCAGCCCGAATGGACACACTACCTCATGCCCATCGGTGCGCCACCTGTTTGTAGCGCTTTGCGGATTCACCGGTAAAGTAGAAGCAACTAGCTACGTACTTGCTATCTTTGTTGACGGCCACC
This sequence comes from Blechomonas ayalai, assembly GCA_020509355.1. NCBI lineage: Eukaryota > Euglenozoa > Kinetoplastea > Trypanosomatida > Trypanosomatidae > Blechomonas > Blechomonas ayalai. The sequence continues at coordinate 180,264 of JAIZPF010000016.1, read as the reverse complement.
TTTCTACTTTTCTTTTGGTGACAGGTTAGTAGGGATAACAAAGGGTTTATTCTCCATATTGTGCAGACGTATTACCACGCCCTTTCCCTGCTTTTGGTGGAGATCGCTGAGGGTCTCGGGGGACGGGATGGAACGCCCTCCATTAACAGATTTCTAGAATCACGGTTTTCCCGTATGAGTTCATTGGGCGCTGCCAATGTTGCTGCGCTCTCCCATTTGTGAATCATGGCCGTGTGCTCCACCCTACAAAAACGTTGAACAAGCACTAGGTTACATCATGCGCATGCTGTTGGGCAGCGTCCTCGGATGGCCACTGAAGGAGGGGCAGGCTCTCGACAGAGCTGTCCACCTGGAGGTAGGAACTCATTTTGCGAGGTGGACCATCAAAACACCATTGTGTTTGTTTGTTAGTAAAAGTGTCTAAGTGACGAGCCCAAAAACTTTGTAACACAAAACCTTTTCACAGCATCTGAGAAATGTTCTCAATGATGTCATTCATTCCTTGTAGCTGCCTCCAATAAGCGGGGCCCTTCTCAATGAGCAGGTACAAGCTGCGGGCCCTCTTCCACCGGCTTGGATGATGGCTGATGAGCAGGTACGCCTGGCGATACCACCAATCAGTGCTGCAATCCGCGTTGCCGTAGCAGCAGCCCCCACCGAGCAATGTGCCGTAACCAAGCTCAATCCACAACGTTCGTGCCACCATGGGCCATTTGGTCAGCATATAATCCCTTGCCTCTTCATCGGAAAACCCGCACGGGGGCGCCTCCGTTGTGGGAAATACAACACGGTCACACGCCTTTTCTGAGAGTGAATGGGTATCGTTGAAGTCACGCTGTCGCACATCATACCCAGAGAAGAGGCAGCACTCGAAGTGGTACGAGACGATATTGTACGCGGCAGCATCGATACCTTTCAAGCCATGAGGTACCAGACCTGCAGGAGGGTACGCATGCCGAAGAGATATGCCGACATAACATTCTTCCGGCTGATCACTTTTGTCGTTTAGCTTGATATGCAGCAGTTCCATTAGCCGACATAGACGGCTCTCAACTGAGCATCGGAAAGGTCGCGGAATAAAGGATTCCCGGTGCCCCTCTTTATAAAGACGATAGGTAAGTGCGGCACGGTAGCCCTTGCGCACCTTACGTACTTCGTGGAGTACATCCCCGTTCCACGCACCGTAGTTCATCGCAAAGAGTTGCTCCCCCGACTTGCCCACGATACTGTAATCCTTTTTCATTTCTACCGAGTAGGTAAGTGAATTCGCGTCGTGAAGTTTCCTTCTTGGGTATGGCACGTCGACATCAGAGGCGTGCTCACCGGCGTAGAGAACAAGGTGACCTTGTGGACAAGTCGGCTTGGAGGTATAGTACCCCTCTTCGACAGAGGAACTGTCATCGTTTTCGTCAGTAGCATCATCATTTTCCACTGGAAGTATGACAGAGATGGAACCAAACATGTCCACACAGTCCATGGAGTCTCGATGTGGGACGAAGAAATCGCCTGGGCCGTACACAACCAGCTTGTACACCTCCGCCCGAATCCGCTTTGCAGATGGGCACAAGTGCAAGCGCAGTCGCTCCATCTCCTCAGGGAAGTCAAAGGTGTGCAGTTCTGCAGGCAATTTGAGATGCTGCGCTTCCACTTCGTGAGACCGGCGGAGATCCCGGTCAAGCACATCCCCGCGTTGCTCGACACCCAGAAGAGACGGCTGAAGTTTCTCATACAGCTTCGCCGCAGTCTCTGTACTGAGCGGGAGTTCAGTGCTGAAAGATTCCTTCGCATCCGCCGCTTCCTTCCCAGGAGAGATAAGCTGAATCTTCGCCCCTGTGCTCGGCATCTCAACGCAGCCAACAAGAGCACCCGAGTCCAGGGCATGGTTCAGTTCCTCCTGTAGCTCCCTACACAATGTTTTGATCTCTTCTCCACACGGGGAATAGAATACAGCGTGGGAGAAGTCAAGCTGGTAGCTATACAAGGTTTCGGCAAAACCCATGTCTTCTTCGCCCTCCTCCTCCTCCTTCTCTAAACGCACGAGAGCATTCGGGCACACTTTTTCTATTTGCTCCATGGAAGATAATGCGCGGCGATGAAGACCGACTGAGATAACGGCTCGTCACCAAAGAATGGAAGAGGAAGGGAAAACCAGCGCATCTGTACATGAACAACTAGCCCCCGCATGACGTACCGGTACGTAAACAAGCAAACACCGGAACCGGAACGTTGAATAGGCGGCAAGCAGAATCCATCCAAGCAGTACGCAAATAGGATGTCGTAGGTTGCTTCTGCACAATATGATATACAGGCGTTCCGTTACGTGTACAAGACCATATTCTGTGCCAAGTAGCAGCTCACAGAATTACTCTGTTGCTCACTCTTCGGCCATCCACGGCACAGGTAGGGCTAAAACAGGGGATGGTGGAACGACTGTCCACCGGTGTCCGACGCTATCGTGCGGGCTGAACGAGCGAACAGCCAATCGACCACACATTACGTCAGTTTGCTGTGTGAGCCGAGTCACTGTTTCCTCCAGAGCGGAGCGGTGGTGAATGTGCTCCTGCAAACAGAGTCGTATGCCCTGCGGCTCCGCCTCTAGCCGCTGAAACGCGTTTCGATGGAACACATCTCCGCATTGAGCTGTCGGCGTGGATAGTACGACATGCATCGGCCAGCTAGAGGATGGGAGCACAGCTGTTAATGTCGTATCGCCCTCGTGTGGCTCTGCATTCCGACGATAGGGGTTCAAGTCGCACGAAGAGTAGTGCTGCTTCAGTAACTGTGACACTCGTCGAGTGGTTGCCATCTCACTAGGTATCGAAGAAATTTCCATTGTACAGCCAACGTAGAGGCTCGTGTGTAACATCATGGTGGCGCGGCTCGCGGATGGCACTGTGCAGCATACCCCGGCTAGGGCCACGATAGCTCCTGTCGCCTTGCGGTACGTGATACTGCTAGGGAACTCGATTCCTTGGGGGTGCTCATTACAAGATTAGTCGAAGGCGCGGGGCGTGCTTGCAGCGCACGTGACGGATCGCTAGTGCGCATTGATGCGTAGGGGAGACAGGGAAGCCTCCCACGTGGGCTGGGTGGGCCCAACATGGAAGGCAGACCCCGGAACGACGTGTGAGGGTTTGCGCATTGGTAGTAGCTTTCAAATTTCTGGTTCTCATCAATGACTGCACCAGCATGCACACCAGTGTCTGTAAAGAGCTCGACGGTGTAGTCGATACCACAGGGCATACCTACGGTCCGTGGGCTTTCCAGCGGATGAAGAGGACGGCCACTCCAGTAAAGGGTTGCCAGACGATCACCCATCATCCACAGAACGTTATGAAACTTTGCGTCAGGCTCCAGTTGCAGTAAGCGCGGATCGCTCCCACCATCTACAAATAGCTCCAAAAAATGTGCGCCGCTGACTCAAGTCCATCCAGGGTTCCTGATCCTACAGCGGTGAGGAGAGTCAAAGAGTAAAAAGATGTAGTATCCGGAAAGGCGATATACATGCCGGGGGAGGCGCGTCCTACAATTTATGCATAGCGCCCACTCTCCTGTTTAATAAGTGAGACCCTGGCACTACCATGTGTGAGGCGGAGCAGAGAGAAGCAAAGCTGAGATGACAAGGCAGGGAACGCCGAAGAGCCCACCAACGCGCGCATCGACGGTGCGAGGTGCAGTACCGTCGATTTGACGAGAACGGAAGAAAAAATAATACGCCAGCATTTATGGCATGCAGATCTCGCTCTCAGAGCAACACTGATTCATTCCTTGGCGATATGGCATGGTAAGTGGACCACAGCTTATCCACCTTGGGACACTACATGAGAAGCTCCATATACGTCACGGCTTACTGTGCTTCTCTTTTCGGCCGTTGAAGCGTATGAGTGAGGGGAGTCAACGGCCGGATAAACAAAGCCGATGAAGCGACCTTACACATATTAGTGGGACCATTTATGAGAGGCTGCCGAGAGAGAGAGGGCTCATCATGACACCCACAGCTTGTACCGTGTGCTTCGACGAAGCCAAATCCAAAACACGAGCAACCACAGAATCTAACCAACAGACGACAGCACATGTGCTATATACTGAACAGGCAAACACTGGAATGGTCACCATTACCACCCATAGCCACAACGACGGTATGCTGGCCCTGCATGGGGAGCCGGCTCGGTTTCATCACAGGCGTACCGGTGGTGTGAGGTGCTACAGTGGTAGCGCAGGTGATAGAATGAAGGTACCGTGCTACGGCCGACACACCGCTACTCCTGATACCGTGTGCGAGCATGATTGAGGCCACGATTGTGCCATTATCTTCTCGTAGTACCATTTCCCATCTCATTGTCTGGCCTGTGTTCACCTGGCTGACTCGCGGACTGCCCTTCCCCAAGCACGACTACGTCCACTTCGGAATGTCTCGTGGGAAATCCAAAGACAACATTGCAGAATTTTGGGTATGCTTGGATCTGAGGTGAGCTCACTAGTCGAACCTCCTCCGCCTCCCGTGTGATGCTCTCAACGTCCACTGTAAGAGTGTCAACGACTTCCTCTCCACTCACAGTATTAAGGACCAAGAAGTCGTCGTGTGCAGCATGCGCAGTTGCGGTGGTGAGCGACATGTGCTGAGGGTCGTTAGAACTATTCCAATGAGAAGTAACCACACCCTCACCCGGTGGTGATGCCAGGCACGGTGAGTCGCTGTCATTACTCGTGAGAGGCTTAATGAGGGGACGGTGTGTCACAGGCTTCGTTCGGGCAGACCCCTTGTCCTTGTAGGAGTCCCCTGTAATGGGTTCCAGCATCCGCCTCAGATGGGCCTGTAGCTCCGGCGCTTCTCTAAAGGGAGTCAATAGAGCAGACAACGGACCATCTTCCTTGAAGTATGGTAGTGCGGAAAGCTTCTCGAGCAAAGAACTACAGTGGGCAGCCAACGAGGTGCCCCGCCAAGTATCCGTCAATGCGCAATCAATAATCTGGGAGACGAATTCGGACCGCATGCGACCATCGCCCGCGTCGGGATATACAGTTGCTTCCGCAAGTTCGGTTACAGACCTGAGAAGCACATCACGATTCAGCGCGTCTTGCATGGCCTCCCCCGCCATCAAGGGCCGTGAAAAGATGTGCAAGACACAGCGGTGCAGGAGATTTACCGCCACATCGCGGTTGGGAAAGCGCTTACATATCGCCAGCAGCGTGGGTAAGAAACCTGATTGCATCACAGACTGATCGATCGAGGCCATTTGAAACAATATTAATTCGGTAAACAGTTCCAGAATCGCCAGTCGTGCCATCCCAAGAGGGGCATTGGAGGCAGAGTGACCTTCGTTGGGCCCCGGAACACCCTGCACCACGGCTACTAATCGGTCCGCATTGGATATTATGGCGTTCAAGGGAGCTATAAGGGCGGCGCTGTCCGCCATATACATGGCCGGTGTCTCTGGAACGAGGAGCGATTTCCTCACCAGTGCAACAACGTTGGCAATGAAACCCAGAGCATCCCCGAGCAGAGGTGCGCTAGTGTCACCTCTGCTTGTGGTACTTTCCAAACACAGGAGCAGGTGCATAAAACACGGGCTGATCACCTCGCGATGCAGAATTACATCCACCACAGGACCCGCGCTATGGCTAAAGCCGCGCTTGAGCAGCTCCTGAGCAAAATAAAAGTAATTGTACATATCGAAGGAAGTTATTGCGCTCGGCATGTGGGCGATGAAGCGCTCTGGGAATTTATGTGCAACCCAGGAGGATGTAAACATATGAGTCGTCGTCGCACTGTCCATCATTGTTACCGCTGGCAGTGCTGAGCCGAAGAGTGCGATGACAGTTTCTGCAACAATAGAATTGCAGCTGATGCTTCTAATTGTCCCCTGTACAATTTCCTCGTTCAAGGCGCGTGAAATGGCCTTTGTTGTCTGAGCAAAGTCCGCATCAAACGCTGCTAATAGGATCCGTTGCAGTGAATGCGCGAGGCCTAGGGAAATCGGCCCTTTCTGCCCTAATGCAACAAGGCAAATGGGCACGATGAGGTCGATATGCTCGGACGGCACCGCTGTAGTGAGATAAAGGGCCAAGAGTTCCGTGATGTTCTCCAGTTCGATGGCCAAATCCCTAGACACCGTATCAGGTGGACACTGAGAGTCATCCTTATCGATGGAGGCCGTTCCCTTTGATACATGGGACAGTGAAGTACTCGCGACTCCTATTGTAGAGGTACCGTTTTCCGTTGAGCACACGCAACCTTTGTGCACGGCTGTGAATTCATCCGTAGTCTGGGCGTCATTATCAGTCCTCACAAGCACCCGATGCATTGTCTTCAGGAGTTTTGGCATGTTCCACACGACAAATTGGGCGATGTGCCCAGATGGTGAGTGCGTTTCAGCAACTTGGTGTAAGTACTCCGAAAAACTCTCGTGTTTCATGATGAAATCAAAGCAGACGGTATGGGATGTCAGTTCACGCTCAATGCTCCACTCATTTCCACTGCTCTCGACCATTGCGCTCGATGACAACTTTCTGGTAGAGAAGTACGCCTATGAAGCCCGTAGCTGGGCAGCTGAGAAACTTATGGGGTGATGTAAGCTATAAAATGCGCACTGGCTTACTCAACAACGTGCAGTGTACTCCCTTCCTTTCGTGGAACGCACCTACTACCAGCAACAATTAAAGAATTCACCAAGCGTAAAGCGATTAGCGCTTCCGGAGACGATCCTGTACTTTGCAAGGACCGTCCCCTGTCTACGGTGAGGCTATAGGAGATGAGGTAGAAGCAAAAAGAGAAACAAATACCTCATGCGCAAGGAGAAAGAATGACTCACTTACACGAATAGCATATTTGCACCAGCGTATGTGCCCCCTCCCCCTCCCCCAATAGAAAAGAAGAAAAGCTGGCCAGATATTAAATTTGGCCTAGGGTAGTCCTGAACGACAGACACACCACTTCGCGAAAGCAGCACATCGATGTTCTGCTTTCCCAAAATACTAAAGCAAAGTGGTGAAATACAGTTTCATAAGCAGTATAATCCAACCAACAGGGTACAAATAAATAAAAGAAAATAGGCGATACCAACTAGCTGGTGTAAGCATGCTAGATCAATGGGTAAACAGATAATCAACACAACACGAAGCGCACGTAATGATGCGGCCTGGCATGGTAATAAGCAGCAGCCAAAAATAAAAAGGAAATCACAATAACCCTTGTACGCGCCTTTGGTTTCATTATTTACCTCGTGAACAGAACTGGAAGATTACAAGTGTTCACCACCAGCTGTGTCCGGCGAACGTGGATCGTGGGCATGCGGGGACTTCTGTGCTGCCCCTGTACCCAGTCCTACCCCGTGGAACTGCGTTTACCTCCCACTGCTGGGGAACGGCATACCTAGCCGTAGAGAACGACGATGACGGGGCCGCTCTGCACATAGCAGGAGAACATAAAGTTCCATTGTATGCAGCGCCCGGCTGTGCCGCTGCAGGACTGCAGTGCAGTGGAAAAGGCAATGGATTCATCGAAGCCGCCCCCCATCCTTCCAGTGACCTACCATGATCCATATGGCCTAGCACTGGCAGAGGCTGTCCCATCTGTAAACTGCCCTCTGGGTACGATGTCAAAGGCATAGAATGAAGTTGTTGCCTGCTACTGCCATATAAAGCCCCCTGGGAAGGTATCTGAGGCAACTGTGGCTCAGAGCTACCTACACCAACAAATGGGATGTGAAGAGGGCTCCTGGAAATCCGGCCTGATTCGTCATCGTGAGACAAGCACGGAGGATGCGATCTACAGACGGGGTCCATTACCAAATAATGGGCACTACAACACTGGTCGTGCGCGACACAATACGGATCTCCATCCTGGAAAGGAATTGTGATAGTTGGTAGCGTGTTCTTCGAACAAGCAGCTGGTATCTGAGAGACCACCGCCCCCCCGGATGGCATCCGCTTAGTAGGTGTCCAATCATTGCCTCCCTGCCTACCGCTTTCTGTCCACCGTGGACATGCAGCAACCCCGAATCGAAAGGCGGACGAAAAGGGCGGATGAGAAGTGGGAACTACGGGAGCCATTCGAGACTTATGGTACACAGTGGTGGGGAACGGACGCATAAGAAAGGTGGCATCCGACCTGCACTGATACCCGCTTCGCGTGCCGGCTGGGGTACTATATAGGTCTCTGAACTGTGGTTCGCAACAGGGCTCCGGCGAGGGACATCGTGGTAACACTACACTGTTGGTTCGGGGGATAGTAAGCGGAGCACTGGCGCGCTGCTCCTCAGAAAATGCTGGAAGAAGCAGGACATCCTCCTCCAGACGCCTTTTTTTCCCATGCTGCACAGGAGACCCCATCTCGCCATTGTCGCTGCCCACTTCACATCTATTATCAATCCTGTCAGTGCCGTCTTGTTGTGGTGAGGAATCAGTTATAACAGCAATTGATGGCACAGCCACTTTTGCAATTGGAGGCACCGCTGTTGTATGTTCTGTTGCAACGTCCCCGTCCCCGACAGCATGCACTTCCACAGCAGTACTAATTGCAGATCCTATGGTACCGTTAGCGGTCATTGAGCACCCAACCACCTGCCCATGACTGGGCGTGACGGAAGGGGCACCCTCGTCCACCCACTTGAGGTCTTCCAGGAAGAGGTTGAAAAGACCCTTGTGCCCGGCCTCCTGGAGCAGAGGAGAGTTCCCCTTCAGGCCAACTTCGGATGGTCGGAGGGAAAGAGGAACAGTGCTGTCACGTGCTTTTAATACTCCCTGCGTGGCCTTCTTCCCTGCTGAGCGGGAGGAGGACCGTTGCGCCGCATGCCTTCCACCTCCAACTACCACTTTAGGTGCGATTTTGGCAGAATCCGAAGTATCCACTGGCTGAGGGCGTAATGATACCACAACGTCGTTCCCCAAAAAGCGCTGCTGTGTCAGTTGCACCTCGATATCTTCCGCAGAAGCGGCAGCGGAAAGGGTAGCCTCAAAAAAATGTGAGCCAATGACTGTAGAGGCATCGGGAATGCCGCGGCCCTCACCGCTTCGCTGCCCAGACCTTGACAACCTTACGTAAGGAATGTACCGGCTGAGATACACGTCATCAGTTCGGCGGTTTCCCACCAAGAGAAAGAACATCGCCTCGCTCTGACGGTCTGAAATACGGGGGGCTGGTAATAGTGCTTCCCTCGTATCGGTGGAAGGGGAATAATGATGCTCTGGCACATGAAATGGAGATGGCCGTACCTCTACCACAATTTTCCTGCCACATGAAGCTCTCCCCTTGTTCACGGGGGTCAGCACCGGGGATGATGTTCCTTCGGTTATGAAAACCGCTAACCGTGGTATGGATCGGACGTGGTTCTGTAGCTGCGTGCCAAAGGGCGGGAGACGACTGCACACGGCTTCCAGTTTACATGGGCTCGCTTCAAGCAGACTGCTGAACTGGCGGAATCCAGCTTGGGAGAGGGTCTTGGCGACGGCATCACTCACTCCGTCCAACTGCTTCACGAGAAGTCCATCAAACCAAAGACGTTGCTCCACACAGCGAAGAAGGACATTCGCATGCAAAAGAAACGAGTATGACCTCAGAGTACAGGCGTAGTCGAAGATAAAACGTGCCAAGCGAGGCACTGTCGACCACAGACGTACGGAGTCGTTTCGCAGAGAGAAGTCAGCCAACGAGATCTGGGATACCTGTGCTTGAATAAGAAGGTACGCCTTATGCCAGTCTTCACGTACTTCACGGCCACCTCTCTTGCCACTGCTGAGAGGAAAGCGAATACTTTTGTTCAGTTCGTTCAGTGGCCCTCGGTCTCCCTGTCGCAGACGAAGCTCAGCGAACTCTCCACAGCGACTCATCAGTGAAAGAAGGGACTGAAACTGTAGTCGCTTGGCCCTCTGTAACCGGACGCCCTGAGGAATGGAGGGAAACTCCTTTCCTCCAGCAAGTAATGGGCCCGCGCACTGTGCATCAACCTTCGCATCTGCAGGCTCATTGCAGATGCGCCACGACCCGTGTAGTGGGCCTTCTGACGTCTCCGAGCATTCATCGTTGCCGCGTAGGAGACTTCTGATCTCGCGGTTACATAACTGAACCGTTGAGAAGAGGACATACAGCCGAGACATACACCGCCCCACCCGTGTGCTCTCCACTAGAGCCAACTTGTCATGCGGGAACACCCGTTCTGTCTGAATATTGTCCTCCGCTGATACATCATGTGCAAATATCGGTGTGCTCACGTCCTCCACACTGACAGTCGCCGTTGGCTCCGCTTTGCTTCGAACGGTTATACACCCCTCTTGGCAAAGCGAAGCCAGCATGCGTCCGATAAGGGTTTCAACAAAGCTGTCCGGGTTGAACGCCTCCTGCTCCTCCATCGTTGCAAATCGCAAGCCGTAGTGCTGCGGGCAACGACGCAGCCGGATCCAGAAGAAGGTCTTCTTAACCCACTCAATCGCCGAGGCATAACTGTGGATAGTGCGCAGGGCTACCTCGGCGTTGACATGCTCAATCATGTGTCGGTGTAACCGACTCTCCACCGTTGTTAGTACATCTCCATTGCAGACGGCCTGGTACAGGGGCGCTTTACTTTGCGTCGTTAGTATGACTGCGAAGCCGTGGTCGTCCAGGCCGGGGCGCCCTGCCCGGCCACACATCTGGACTATCTCGGAGGGTGGCAGATCCTCCCGTGTGCCATTTTTAAAGAACGTGGTGCCTTTAATAATAACCAGGTGGGCGGGAAGGTTCACTCCCAGAGCCAGCGTGGTCGTTGTACAAATAACGGCAATGAACTGTTCCCGAAACATGCGCTCGACAAGGCGGCGATCCGCAACAGGCATAGCCGCATGATGGAAGGCAATACCAACCAAGAGACACTGGCGGAGTTGTTTTTCAGCGGCTTGACCGGCAAGTCGCTTCACCTCCTCGGAGGGAAGCAGCATCTGCTCCTGGTGGTCACGAGCGGCTGTCTCTTGTATATCGTCCACAAGGCGAATGGCGGATGTCACCGCCTCCTTCCTTGACGCACAGAAGATGATGGTTGGCCGTCCGCAGCTGTACTGCCGGACAATGCTGAACAGCTTGAAGGACAAGAAGCGGTCAAAGGCATATGGATTATGAGAGTCGTTGGGAAAACTGCGTACCTCAATGGTTAGAGGGACCGGACGATCAGCCGCCGAGAAGCTAAACACACCACATCGGGGCACATTCAGCCACTCGGCGAAGTCGTCAACATTGGGAAGTGTGCCGCTAACGGCAACGAATCGCGCGCCCGTTCTGATCGCCGTTGATGATGTCGGTGTCTTGATAGAACCCACACCACTGGTCACCACATCCTTGATAACCTTCATCCGATTGACCAGTGCCTCAAGGGCAGCACCACGTTCTTCATGAACGGTATGCACTTCATCCAGGAGAAGCAATCCGACGGAGCCCACAATCCCAAGAATGGCGGCCTCATTCCACCGCCGGGTGATGCTGTCCCACCTCTCCGGTGTAGTAATAATAATCATAGAGGACCCAATGGAAGCGACGCGCTCTTCCTCGCCAGGGCCCCCGCGCTCCTCATCTCCCGTTTCAATTGCCACGGAAAGACTGGGGTACGCCGATACCCACTCGGCATATTTTTCGTAGGCAAGGGCCTTAACCGGGCAAACGTACACAGCCTTGAGTGGCGATACTTGCTTACTACTCTCGGCACACTTTGTCTGTATGTCAGAAGCATGAAGGAGAAGATGCTCACGGAAGAGACGTAGCATGGCCACTTCCAAGAGCAACGTCTTCCCACTTCCTGTTGGTGCTGCAACAAGGATATTATCATCTGTCTGGATTATCGTGGGAATGACCCGCTCCTGCACCTTTGTAAAGGTGGCGTGGGATAAAAAGCGTGCCAGAGGCCCAAGGGCCTCCATGGCAGTGGGCATTTTGCACAAATAGACCACCGCAGCAACCTTCAGTCAAGGCAGTAAAATCCACATACGAGAGGAAGGAAACGAGATCAAAGCAAAGAGAGAGAGAGAAAGAGAGAACCTCATGAACAGCGCGTCATGCAGAAGCGAGAGTCCCCCTCCTATGAGTACATTTGTATTGATGACCGTGTGGGCGAATCCTTTTTACAAGTCCCTGAGCTCTCTCACCGTCGCAGGATGGGAAAAAGGAATTCACGTGCGCCTCAGCCATCTAACCTTTCGCCAATGCAAATACAACACAACCAGCAACCATCACATTCAGTCAACCGCGGTAACCACATAGCGATCGCACCATTCATCTGTTGATTACCGCCAATGGCCGATGAAGTAGTGCCGAGGTACAGTCGCAAAGTCACGCCAGCAAGTGCGGCACTTCTATGAGGCGGACTTGCCCTACGCGACCTCCAAATGTGACCTGGGGGTAGCTCACTCGGCCCCCATTCCACTGTGGGATGCTTCCATCATCCAGCTGTCTACCCTTTACATCATGGATGGAGAGTCGCGCTCGACCCACACCAGGATCATACACCACGCGCATTAAAAACGTTTGGTGTACGCCAGCATACGGAACAATCCACAGGTGCGACAGGTCGTTGCTACGTCCATGTATCCACGCATCTATCGTAGCCCCCACACCGACACCGATGCCCACCCAGTCCCCTGGGTCCTCTACAAAAAATGACCACTGCACACAGCTCGGACGTACAACGCCTCGCTTGCCAACGTCAGCGTCGCCAAGCAGCAGAGTGTGAAGTGGATACTCGAAGAGGCATGTGCCGGCAGAGTTGGGGACAGCACTAGCGTTAATAGAGGGAGACGCGTAATCCGGTTTGGTAGTCAGATGCCGCCCTCGGTAACCGCTGCGAGCTCTCTGGTGGCCACCCTCACCGTAACGGCGAGATACAGACTGACCACTCATTTGGGATGCTCGTGGATGTGCAAGACGAGATATTGATGGGGAGTCGTCTCGGCTTCGCAGGGGCGAAGAACGTCTAAACTCATGTGCAGTGGTAGAGCGACGGCCATTATAAAGTCGACCCGGTTGAGCATTACGCGGCTTTGTGGGACTGGAGGAAGTTACTTGCTTAAGTGGCAACTGTGCGCTACGTGCATACCTTCGCTCGCCACCGGATACTGCGCGACGAGGTGAATCACGTGGCTTACGAGGTGGTGACAGTGCGAATGGCGGGTTAGGCAACAGCGCAGCGGATGCCCGAGACTGCTCAGCGGGAGGAACAGTTGGAGTTGGGTGATAGTTGTTTGGCGTAAGGCTCTGTACCTCTGCCATAGCCGATTCTAGATGAGGCATCACGCCCGTCGCTAGCCCTGGAACTCTCAATGATGATCGCGTAAAGGACGAAGGAAACGCTTGGCTCGCCTCCAAACCTTGAGCAATCGTAGCAATCTGCATCGAGTAGAGGGGTTTTGTGCTGTCCCCTAGTAGGTGATCAACAGAGGCGGAGAGCAGTTGGGCTTTTTCGTTCGCCACGAGGATTTCGCGAGCAATGTCGCTCATGGCGTACCCAAACTCTGCACTACATGCTTCCTGAAACTCTACCCGCTTCGTCTCGATAGCGGCCTGGAGAAGGTCGAACTGCTGGTTAATGGCCTGCTTTTTCGTGTCGGCGAGGCGGCAGACACGCTGGTGCTGTCCCACCCACATTTTCGCATTCCGCTGAGCCTCACTTAGCTGCCGCGCAATAGTTTCATGAACGCGCTGGCGCGAATCCCCTACAAGAACGTCAGGAATGACAACAAGTTGCCTTGTGTCACGTTCCGTCGTGCACGGTGCACAGAGAGCACACACCAGTTCCTTTGTGAAGGGGTCAAACAGCTGGAGCTCCTTCTTATGCAGCGGACACTGGGGCTCCGACGCCGAGGAAGCGTAGGGGGTCCACCTGACCTTGAGTACTGCAACAGGCAGCACATTCTCGCTAGCTTTCTTGAAAAGAATCCCGGAGCAAGCGAGAACAAAGCAGCTCGTAGCCGACTCACTGTCTTGCAGCAGGCGCCTCGCCTCCAAGTCCGTATCAGCGAAGAACATATTGCCAGGAGCTGCTTCATAAAGAATGATCGGAGTATCCACGGCGCCAGGGTCCTTACCGTCCTTCGCCGGTACACCGTCGCTTTCATATAATCGTAGCTGTGGAAAGAAGTATTCTTCAGGTAAGTGGCGCTTGGCGGCAACGAAAATGGTGTTTTTGTTCCGTAAGCCAGGCGCTTCATCACGGTGAGCTCGTACAGGGCGAATCGAGTGTATTTTCTTCACCTTTCCGTAGTACTGTTGCTGGCACAGTATGGAGAGAAACTGTTCCGCAATACGGTTGCGCTGGTCTGGTGTTAGGGAAGCAGAAAGTTCTGCGCGATGATGCGCATCCAACCGGGAGTGTCTAGCGCTGTCAACCTCTTGGGATGAATGACGTCTACCCTGAAAGGGGTCATCCATTCGACTTTGCCGCCTGCTACTCTTGCGCTGCTTCGACACCTTCACTTGTGCCTGTGCCGTCTCGGCGCCGTGAGAGTTCCGCATACTGGGAGATAAGGTTGTGCGCCGGCTGTGCTGGGAATGAGGTTTGGTATCACTCCCCCCATTCCTTGTGCGGTGGGAACTCCTTGAGTGGTCGCCAGAAGAGTTTCTCTGGATAACATGGGAGCTGGCAGTTTCCTCGACTACATCTTCTATGCTGATGCTTGACGAGGAGCTACCGTGAGAGCTGAGTTGTGGTGATGACGGTGCCTCCTGATAAGCGCATGTACTTTTCATCTTCTCCGGGGAAGCCGTAGCTGCGGGGGAAGGAGGGCCTGTCATCCGCGCCGGTGTTGACTGTCCCTGCCCTTCATCCTGAAACAAAATGTCGCTTGCCGATGTAATAGACCCGGCGACCTCAAAATGCATATCACCATCATCACATTTCCTATCATTGAATGTAGATCTGGGGGGCACGACAGATGGTACGTTTAAGGAAGAATCGCCACTAACGTTTTTCGGGGAATGGGCTCCAGCGTCAACGTCCGCTTTAGGGCGTTGTACTTGTGCCTGGTGCTCATTGGGCAACTTTTCCTGCTGGCCTGTTCCGGAAGTACGAGAAGGCAGTGAATGAAAGCTAAAGTCTTGCACTGCGCGAGGCGTAGATGGCCCCACAGGTGTGGGGGAAGTCATGAGCATCGTGGATTGGATAGTAGAGCCATCGAGAGGTTGAACTGGCGGCTTCACAGAACTGGGCTGGCTAGGCGAGGCTAGTCGAACATAAGGAGAAGGACTTTCAGTACGGGGAGGGTTCTGCATGGGTATCTTTCTCAGGACGGATGCTGGTGGTGGCCCCAGGATGATTTTAGCACCTGGAGGAGGCGGCCCCACTAGCTTTCTGGGAGATAGCACGGGTGTTGCTACAGGTTGTGACTTGGCCATACTGCTCTCTCGTGATGCCACTGATGAAGGAAATCCCTTACCAGGATGATTAATGGCCATCTTAGAGAGTTGTGCACCCGGTGGGGGAGGCCCCACGATGACCTTTGCGCCAGGAGGCGGTGGCCCGTGGATGACTTTTATCCCGGGCTGAAGCCCAGCGATCGTCTTCACAGCACTCAGATCAGAACTCGGAGCTACCTTCGCCGGCACAAAGGTAGAACTAACTGCGCTTCTCGCACCCATACTAGCAGAAGGATCAAATTTATGTTCTGGGGGTGGGGTTTGGGAAAGCAAGTTCACCCCAGTACCAGGAGCCATTACTCGCTTCGCATTCGGAGGAATTGGGCCCTTGCGTAGGATAGCACCTGGAGGCAGGGCACTCCCCTTCGGAAGTATCCCTACAGGTACTGAGGGATGAGAGGGCGACACAGGCACGATGTGTTGCGCCATCATTTGACTACCATGGGGCGACGTTCTCAAAGGGGGGGTGTTGGAGCGGATGGCTGCATCGAAACCAGATATGGGTGTTTCCATCGAAAAACTCAAGCTATGATCACGAGTATTTCCTGGTGTAGTCCCCTCGCCACCGTCACCAGGATTGTCTATTGCTAATCCCGCAGCTTGATTGTCGCTCATCTTTTCTAAGACCTTCTTTAGCGACTTCATTAGTATGTCAAAAGTCACTCCTTGATAAGGTGTTGCTGCGAACGTCGCAACGTTCTACCGTGACGCAAACGGACAGAACCAGGCGGGCGAGAGGAGCGCTGATGGTCTTGCTGAATGGAGCTTGTGGACGCCAGTACCAAAGATGCAAGAGATACAAAGTAGCGTGACGTGAGTGGGTGTACACGTATATGAGCAGGTGACGTAAGTACAGAAGAGATCAGTAAATGAAGGAGGGGGGGGGAGGGATATGGCTACTAGGGGTTGGAGTAGAGTGCTGTAGCCTGATCTATAGGTGGAACTGTAGCCTTGTCCTTGCAACCTTGTTTAGGGCTCAAAACTCTGGTACGATTTGGGAGGATCTTGATCGATGGCCTTCCAACTGCCCCTCTACCCAAGGTCACGCTAAAAGAAAAGGGGAGGGACTTGAGTCCTTCTGAAGGACGTGGTGAACAACGCACGCTAAGTGGCGGTGGAATGAAGGCAAAGCAAGTAATGTGCCATGCGTCTGTAACAGATAAGCAACTCAGACCATCGGGTTCTTCAGAGTACCCAGCCCGATACCCTCCCCTCTTATGCACTGGCTGAACATATCCGTTGCTTGGAGTGCGTGCTCACGATCCAGCTATTTGTGTGCCTTTTCTGTAGTCCACAGTAATGAACACTCCCTACACCCTATCACCATGCCTTCTTCCAGACCAAGCACATCAGCCATCTTCATCCACGAGAGGTTCCTCTTCAAAGGAGCTAATGCCATCGACACGGGACAAATGTTCATTAAAAAGGTTTTGGCATGTTGCCCCAGCCATTGCCTGAGGAATCGTGGTGGCCATGCGTCCCATGGCGGCCACATGCTGCGTCATTGGTGTCTGGCGCTGCACGCAATACGCCCGTGCGCTTTCCGCCCAAGCGCAATGCTCACTCAAGTGAATGAGATGCGTGTCGTTAAGATTGTCAGCCGCGGCCGCGCCAATGAGTGGGGGCATCGCGCGGCGCCCGTTCGTGCGCATCAGCTCCTCACGCACAAAGTCCAGATCTAGTTTTTCCTTCGTTACCTGTGTGGCCGCCCAAAGCGTTCCGTGTGTCCTCATCAGTTGGTGAAACATGGAGGTTTGTGCCAACCGCCGAGCGTATAATTCGTTCATCCTCCTTGTGTACTACAAAGTGAAGAAGTGGGCGATAAAACGAAGGCACTAGGTAGGGTGCATTGCATCCTACTAGGAGGACGACGTTAAACAGCCGTTGGAAACGATCCCAGAAGTGTACATGCCCACTTAGTGTGGGGGGTAAATGCTAGCCAATCAAAATCGCTAATTGCATCACAGATCATCGGTGAGACAGAATGGGCTTTAGTCGGCCTTTCTTACCCCTTCGTCAGGCTGCTTAACAAATTCCCCCACTCTACACACACCACACACAGACACACACCCTGAGGACCATTTATCGAGATCCAGTTGCACGAGAGTCATGCCCGGACACGGTAGAGGGTGTAGTGCCAAGGTGGTCCAACCTCTTCACACCGATGTACGCGAAGCCTGCAGAGCGCAGCTCCTCTTCTGTCACCTCCTCGTCCCGCGCAAAGTCAGGAGCCGGGGACACCTTCGTCGTGCTAGTAATCTTAGGAGGGTCGTTCTTGCTCAGGACTACAGAGCGCGCCTCCCAGTAAGACACCAGTACGAAAAGGAACGTCGAAACCTTGAAGAGGGTCCAGCTCCAGTCCCGGTTGTAGCCGAAGACATCAAAAAATGGGACCCGCTCTCGTGTTTCGTAGCGCGGATCTTGCCAGTGTGGTTTTTCTGGATCGATATGCGTTAGGTCGTCCGGATCGTACATCCGCTGGTCCACCATGTGTCTGCCTGCGGAGGCGGTATCGATGTACGGTTTGGGGGGCATAGGAGTACGTCGACTTCGTTTTAACAGCCTAACAAGCCACTTCATCCTCAAATGTTACCTGTGCCTCACGTAAAAAACCGGGATCTCAACTAGTGACCGCTACTGGAGGCGTCAGGGTAGCCGAAGGCGCGCCCTTAAAATCTGCGTGAGGGCGCCTCAGAACGTCTTGCGCTACATTCAACAGCCGAAGAGGCCCGTATCAGGGATTCACAAGGATGGTGGCCCTCAACGCAACTCTCTCCCCTTCTCCCTTTCACCCAGAAAAAAAAAGGCAGTTAAAGGAGGAATCACCCAAGCAAAATGGAATGAAGTCTCTAGGAATAGGGGTAAGCACTCGCTACAGTGTCCATCCAGGGTGTCTTGTGAAGCAGCTGGTGGCAAATGGAAAATGATGAAAAGAAATGTGTAGCGCTCCTTTATTGTCGGAGGCACCGCAGTTAGCGTCGCGTTAAATCCATGCCATCCACCAAATGTACATCTCCGACAAATTCTCCAACGCCGAAGAATGCCCAATCAGTTTCGACACTTGTCCTTCCACATTCAGCGCTAGCGTATCGTTCTCTCGCGGCTTGGAGTACAGATCCAGGAATCCGTCCAAGCGGCGTGAGACACGATCGATTAGAGCCTTTGGCTCCACGCTGCGGCTGCGTGAACTAGAGGCCGTCCACTCCATCAGCGGATCGTGCAACAGCGTTTCTACCACACTCATAACAGCGTTCTTATTGCGCTGCTGGCACCGAAGAGCAACCTCACAGTTTGCACGAAAGGGGCCGTCAGCCCGAAGAACACCCATGCCATCTGCGATGTTCTGTGTTAACCGGAAGCGCACTCGTTCAGGAATTTGCAATGTTTCTCCCTTATCAAACATGCAAGCGAAGTCGACATGTATGAGCTCGCCGCACTTGACGTCAATCATTAAGTTCTCACCGTGTCGGTCACCCAACCCAACGATATGCCCTGCGATACTCCATAGGGCGGCGGACTGGGTAAACAACGTACGACTCTGATACCACTTCTGATTGTCTAAGAACGACATGTCAAACCACTGATGTAAGATGGGCGGGGAGTCAGGCAGTATATGCTGTGTAAACATCTCCATCTTGGTAATGGCCTTGTTCTCCACTTTAGCGAGCCACGCTTTCACCTGAGAGATACGTACGCCTGTGCCGTCTAAACTGTAGCAGTTATTCACAACAGTACGCAGAGGCACACTGTGGTTCACCCACTCAATAATCGCACAGTCATCTGTCAATGCGGCGATGGCGTACCGTCTCAGTGAGAACCGCTTACGACGAGCATCCGGGTTGGTGAGAAACAGTGTGTTCATAAGCGAAGCAATTTCCATCATTCGAATATCCTTCCGAGGCTCATCCTTCGCTTTGCACAAGAAAGATACCCGTCTCCCTTCGTTACTAAATACAGCGATGCGTTTCGGCTTCTGCAGGGAGCTCATTACCTCCACCTTATCATCAAAATGATGAAAGGTGGGTGTGCCAGGGAACACCGGCTCGTTGAGCACTGCAGCCGCAAGATTGGGTGACAGGTTGCCCATGGTGGGGAGGATGATGTTTCCTGTGGGCAGCCATTTCTCGAGCGACTGAATAAAAGGTTGCTTGGTGAGTTTGGCGTTGTTGGCAAACGTACTGGCAGGGCAAGTGCACAGTTCAATGAGCGACTTGAAGATTTCAAAGACCTTCTCAAGAATGTCCTTGTGGGCCGCTTTCTGCTCCACAAAAGCACTCACAATGTTCTTCTTTACTAGATTTGCCCTGGCTGATTGCTTACTGAAGGCGTTGGGCAGCACCATCCATAAGCACGGCTGGGGAAAATTTGTCATCAGGTTCACGATCACGCGTGTCACCATTGACACCACATGGGGACTCGCGTGCCCAATCCGCGAGAGGAGCTGTGGCAACGCGGTTACAACCACATAGGGTGGGATGCACCGGCCACCGGACGAGAGAAGAAAATCCTCAACCATGGTGTTCATTCGCTTGTACGGGCGCTCCGCGATAACGGAATGCGGTGACTTGCCCGCCATGAGACGTACTAAAATCGCAGAGGTGTCTAGCCATAAGGTGAGCATACGAGGAAGGGACACGGATACGGTACGTGTCCCGCGCTGCAGGGCCTTGCCATAGTGCTCTATCGCGCTGAGGCCATAGGCCTCGATCCACTGTACCTCTACAGCATCACGATGTTCAGAAACACCCTTTTCACCTGCTGGAGAACTGTGCGCGGCTTCCAAGCTACTGCGGTGGCTGAGGTTGTACAATTTGTCGTAAAAGAGGGCCAGGTGGTGGTGGGCCTTCTCAGATGGGTCAATTGTGATCGCCTCCTCATACGACGCGATGACTTCCTTTGGCGATTTAGACCCAATTTCCTGCATCCACATGGTAATGAGAAGTTTAAGTTTCGCGCGGATCGCGTTCGACAACCGCGAGTTACCAAAGTGCCTTTGCGCAAACTCGATGGCCTGCATTGGGACGCCCATATCATGCAACAGCTTGGCAGTGAGTGTGTAGTAGGAAGCGTTGTGGTGATTCTTAAAATCGCCCTGGCGGGCAGCAATAAGGGCTGCCTCGATGAACCCCGCGTTGCGCAGGAGTTTTGCGTGCAGGATCCAGGTATTCGCCACTTCCCTTTCTATGTCTAATGCTTGGTAGACGGCTCGATGCAACGCCAGCAGCGGTTCCTGGGTCTCCAGGGTATCGTCCGCGCGCTGCCGACGCTGCTCCAGCGCTTCTACCAATTGCACTAATGTGCCTTTGCTGACTTCAAGACGGTCAGCAGGTACCACACTGCCTTTCTCCATCACATGATTTGCTGAGTTTGTGGAAAGTACCTCGGTCACCAACTCAATGTCCGCCAAGGCATGCAGCATTGCAACATATGGGTAGCCCTGAAGATATCCCTCTCGGCAGGCGGCACGAATACAGGGTGCTAGTTTCTGCCGTTGCTCTGATGCAGCAGGAGCAACAGACGAACTGGGTCGCTGGCGAGTCAAAACCAAAATGCATTCCCTTAAGGGAACCGCAAGACTGGCAGGCAAAGAAGGATCTGCTATCACATTCTGCCACTCCCCAAGTCGCCACGCAGCTTCATTCGCGTAGCTTTGCAGTGTGGCCTTATGCTCCTTCATGTACACGCTGCTGGTGGTCGTTGATACACTCAAGTCATTCACCTGCGTGAGGAGAGCCTCAGCATAGCGGGACATGAGGTGGAGCTGGCCCAGCTGACGCATGCAGCGGAGTGCAGCGTACTGATGTGCAGTACTACGTGAGTCATGCTGAAGGACGAGCTCGCAGCTTTGCAGCGCCATTGACCACTCACCCACATTCTCCCACGAGAATGCAGCGTTCTCAGGGCTTAGACCGTGCGAGAGAAGGTGGATGCGTCGGGTGGAATCTCGATCATCCACAGCCGCAAAAATATGCTGAAGAGGTATGCCGGCTATCGCATCCGTCACACTCGGCAAATAGCGCTGTGATTCCACACACCGTAGCGCTCTCATATTACTTCCAATGTCCATCGCTGCACGGGCCAGGCGAAAGCAAGGAATGCGGCCGAGAAATTCCCTCAACACCTGAGCTAAGCGCAGACACGTAGATTCGCTGTATCCTTCATCCATTACCGGTCGATCTAATTGCCTACCTACACGAAGCATAGACCATCCAATGGCATTTACATCCTCTAGTGTGTGAAGAATCATTTGGATATGCTCATCGACGGAATGGGACTTAAATTGCAAGCCTTCTTCTAGGACCGATTGTGATCGCAGCGACAGTTGCCTTTCCTGATTTACCCCTGGCACTACCTGGGCAAAGACCGTATCAATCTCGTTCAGCAGGTCATCCCAGTCCTTTGCGTCACAGTATTCAAGAAGGTGCACCACCATGTAAGGCATAATATATGCCATCATTGTGTTATCCCGGCGTACAACATTTCGCAAGGACGCTATCATTTCCGCAAATGAGCCCTTCAGTCGAGAAGCGATGTTACAATACCAGGCAAACACCCAGTTATGGTACGACATCCCTTCACGGTACTCTGGCGTGCGCCGCTCTGTGTGTTGGACAACTATGGTGGTATAGCGCGTCGTCGTAAAGCCCTCAAGCATTTGTTGGACTTTCGGGCTCAGCTTGGACCACCACGAGTACTGCTTCAGCTCCTCAACATGTAAGACTTCATCTGATCGGAGCGGGATACCATTCTTCTCTGCACGCTCCCTTTTCGTACATACACGGAGCATCTCTTGCACACCGTATGCCGCACGGTCATGCATCCCGGCATCTGCGGTGTTCGCCAACGCACGGGGGCAGTACACACTCAGTAACGTAAAAGCCAGCTTGCGCCAGTGCAAAGCTGTGTCGATATCGGAATGATGACTATGAAGAGCAGTGACCGATGTATCTGCTTCATGAATCTCCTGGCCATCAAGCGGACAATCTCCCTCGCCCACAACCGAGGACGCACCGCCTTGTAAATCCACCGATCGCGGGGCGATAGCGCCGATCATGCCGGCGCAACACAATGCGCACTGGACATCCTCACCGTCCAGCTCCCTGGCACACCGAAGAAGAGTTGGGATAAGCTCCGAGTTGGCGTTTGCCGCCTCCGTCATCTCCAGTCGCGAGAATAACGAGCTTTTCAAGTACTGGTATAAAGCGCGGACGAAGACAGACTTGCACTTGGTTGAGCTGGACCGCATAGCTGAAAGGAAGCCTTGGACGACGACCATCGCCTTGCCTGAGGAGTCAATGGCGATCTCATTCGCCAGTGCGGCGGAAGGGTTGATGCAGCTGTTGGATTTTCCACCAGACGACTTCCTTCCTTTCGGACCGCCACGTTTCCTTGGGGACACTTGCGAAGCCACGCTTACCACCTCACCCCGTAGCCGCTGTATCAACAGACTTGTTCCGCCCATTACCTTGAAGCAGGACTGCCAGAAGGCTGCGCCTACCGTCTTGGTGTACAGCCGCTGAAGGGCTGCGTCTAGCACAGCTGTGGCCGTAACCCCCAAATCGCACTGCATCTCCAAGCTAAGCAAATCAACAACTATCGCCGGGGCGTGCTCAAGCAGGTAGTTATCGTAGCAGTTATGAATCAGGTGGAACCACACGAGGCAGACGGGCAACACAAGAGGGGCTGCTGAACTGCACAACTCGAGCATCGCTGGAAGCTTGGCAGCGATGAGTGTAGCACTGGTACCGAGCACCTGCACATAAGAAGCAAGGCCTAGCAACCATCGCCTTCGAATCGAGAGCAGAGCGGCGGTGGGCTTCAACTCCCCCGCTGAGTGTCTTGAGCGGGTGCTCTGGGGCATACCAAAAAAATCACTTATTCGAGCAATAATATCGAACACGGACTTTACCATCGCCTGCCCCGCAACCGCCAGCGTCACTGGGGACTCCAGGGCGCTAGCGAGGCCCTCCCTAGAAGGGGCACATTCGCTCAAGGACACTGCCTGCCGAACTGCCAGGGAAAAGACGCCAAAGGAGACGCTGTCCATGCATCCCACCACAGCTGCCGGCCCACAGGGAGCCTCGCAGCTCAGCACTTTCTGTGTGAAGCCTAACTGTGCATCGGCCTCGAGTGAGAGTAGGTTCAGTATGACTGACACAAGGTAGCGGTTCTCGAGAGGGGGAATATCCTCCACAGACTTCTCCATGTACTCCAGTAGCTGACCCATCTGAGCGATCTTGTCCGCAGAGGACGAACTGGCTGAGTTGTAGAGAATGGAGGCCATTACAGGAGCAAACCCACCATTAGGGAACCCTTTCTCATCCACAAGTGCGCATAGTTGAGCCAGTCGTGCCTTCCCATCCGGCCACCCTTTCTCGGAAAGGATGCATGGAGGCAGAAGAACATCCTGGCAGCGCAGTAGTAGTCCCTGAACCTCCACATCCTCCAGGTCACAAATGGCAGTAAAGAAGGAGGTGTACACAACGGAAGGGCTGCGCCTGCACAGATCCTCCGCCGACCAGCCGAGCACGTCCAGAGCATCATGCGCCAATTCAAGACTCAACGATTGCACCGCCAACGATGCATCCTCCTTTTCCCAAAAACGGTAACACGCCCCCAGAATGTCATGTCCTTCCTTTTCCAAGGCTAGTGCATCCAGATGAGAAGAAGGCAGCTCACCCCTCCACAGCGCGGCAGTGAGGTGTTGGTCGTCGACAGCAGCTGTTGTCATGAATCCAAACCACGTACGAGTAAAGGCCGTCTTGAGCATCTCCAACTTCTTCACTGTCGCTGGTGCATCTGTTGGAGCAGCGGAAAGCCAATCGATATTGTTGTGCGAGGACTTCCACATGGAAAGAAATGATTCGCTCATACAACGACGCGTCATAACGTGGTAGAGAGCAACGGCGCCATAGCCACAGCGCAATACTGGATTTTCAGAGCACGCTGCAGACTCGAAAAGGAGCTCATCCATCTCGGTGCAGCTCGGATTAAGGGCTATACAGATACACACGCTCTGTAACACAACGTCGACGGCGGACTCCATGAAGGTTCGTCGCTCTTCAAGTTCAGCATTCCCAAGTGTCTCACCCGACACTTGTTTCCGCATGGATTCCAGCGTCGTATACAGGGCCCCGAGGAGCAGAACCACATCTTGTTGCAGGGAAACCAATGACATATTTGATGCATGACAGCAACGTATACTGGTAGCCGCAGGAGCTGGTGCCGCCTTTACTTCCTCGAGCTCCTCATCTACGTCAACAACCTCCACAACACCACAATAAGAACCCGCTGATCCGTTCACATGTAACCAGTTTCCATCCTTGCCACGCGAGAGCATCATCATGTACATCAGTCGGAGGTACAGCTGGTTCGCACTCTCAAGGCACCGCAGAAACATGTCAATCTCACGGTCTGGTACACCCTGTGCATTGGAGACAAAGTGCTGTAGAACTTTGATGTAACTCTGTGTAACGACCTCTGCTTCGTTCATGAGAACAGGGAAATGCAGACACGTTACAAATGAACGTCCCTGCGGGGTCCCTACAGCCATCCTGAGCTCCCCCTCCCTAGGTGTGGCATCATCAAGCTGGTTGCACGAGACATGCAGCCAGCGTTGAAGCCGGAATTGAAGGCCACGGATGGCTCCCGCAAACACAGCAAGCGCCCGCTCGGTGCCATTTACGGAAGGGGTATGCATGTCAAGTATGCAGCTAAGCAGCCGAAGCCCTCCTTCAGGCGTAGGGACGTTCTCAACAGGAAGTTTCGCGCACGCCTCCGCATAAAGAAGCATCAAAGATTGATCATCCACTGGGACAGCGGAGTTGGCGTCATGAACCCGTGTCACCGCGTCGGCCACCTTCTGCAGGCTCACCACCAGAGTCGGTATCTCCGCCTCTGGATGAAATCTAAGAAGGGTCACAAGCGCGTCGACCAACATGGATATCTCGTAGAAACTGCTTCCAGTCATGGCGTTCACGACCTCACTAATTTTCTCAGTGAAGAGACCACTCAACTCGGTTACCGGTGGCGTCGAGACCTGTGAAGAAGTATCAAGACGGAGCACCAGGGCATTTGCCTCGATTACAAGTAAAGACGCCGTTGACCGGCTTTCCCTTGCGTGCAATACAGCACTGGAAGCCAAGAGATGCGTTAACTCTCTCGGTAACAAACGCCAAAGGCGGTGTGTGATGGAGGCAGAAGGAGTATGATCCTGTAGCCACCAGTGGTAAGGTACCTTCAGTGACAACAGCAATTCCATGTGCTGTTCAAACTGCAGGCAGTACCAGACGGCAAGAAGCTCTCGATGTGCAGCTTGCTGGCCTGACAAACGAGCACCCTCCTCCACTACAGTAAGGAGAAGCAAGAGGACCTCAACACGTTCGCTGATCCATTTCTCAGGACGCCCACCCCCATCATCATTACTCCGTCCCAGTGTATCCTCTGTCTGCGTCACGATGAGCCTCAGCGCGCCCTGCAACAGGTTACGGTTGTGGAAGAAAGCGCAAGGCCACTGTTGTATTCCACCTCCTGGGATGTCAAAGGGCTGAGTATCGAGTGCCTCTCGCGCGATCCACCGTAGCAGAAGCACCTCCCACTCCGCAACCTCAGCCATCTCCATAAATCTCCACCGCTCTATCAATGTTGTGGCAATGGTGAGGGCATGCACATGAGCCAACAAGCAGTGTTGACTCACCAAGGAAGCGAGGCTTAGCCCCGCCATTAGATGGACGGCATGTTGGGCTGCATGCTCGGATATGGTGTCTTCTGCACGCATACGTTTACGAAACCTCGGAAGCACATCAGGTCCGCTCTCGTCCACCTTTACGGACAGCACACCACATGCTAAATCCACCAGAAACGTCCGCTGCGGAATAGTCAACATCAGTGGTACGTGTCGTTCGCTCAGCTGTGTAAGCACCGAAAGTGCACCACTGGCAACACACAGTACCTCGTACTGTGAACTGGCAGCGATGGTGCAGCGAAACAGTATCCGGAAATCGTCCTCTGATGCAGCCGCTTCCTGTGATATCAACGGGAGGACACCCTCCATGTTGCCGGGCAGAACCTCGACCATACTTGCACCGTAAGAATCCTCCTGCAGAGGGTAAGGGGAAAGTACGAAGGAGCTGAGACCATGAGCGCTGCGATCCAAGCCCAATAGTTGATTCAGTAGGAGGTAAAAGGAATGATTATCTCGCCCGTAGAGCGACTGTAAGCTGAGAACAAGGCCGTCTATGTACCGCTTCGTGTGCGCACGGGCGGAAGGGCTAGGGTCTGCCAAGATTGGCAACAATGAAAGAAGAGTTAAACACCCGTGCAAGACAGCCCCTGGCACCGCAGCAGCCATGTGCAGGACAGCCAGATATATACGTAGTGTCAACCGTATATGGTGTAGATCCCGATGATACTCCCCGGAGCGGTAGCGTAACACCTCACTTGGGATAAAAACCTCTGGCACGCACGAGCAGAGAAGCAAGTACGGCCGTAATTGAAGTAGTAAAAGCCACAACTTTTGCTCAAAAGCTGCACTGTTATCCTGCATGGCACGATCAAAATCTTTTTGCAGCCCGGCGACGCGCTGACCAAAGGCTTTCAAGAGATCTTGGAAGGAGGTGGTCATCACAGGAATACCTGTACTGCTGTCTGAGTGTCCTCCTGACTCCACCGCCTCTAGTGCAGTAGATCTTGTGCTCATGTCAGTTGATAAAGCAACGATAGGAAGGAATTGTTATCTTTAATACGAATAATAATTGTGCCTCCAATGAACCTGAGCGGAACAAGCAAATAGCTGCTCACGTGTGCAAAAAGGGCAGCAGCAAATAAAATCCTTGGCAGGCTACCTTAACTGTGTCGCCCCCACAGCACGCTGCTTTACGAAGGGGACCAGAGGGAGTACAGCAAAGTGAAAGGAGAGTATGCGCACTTCAGAAAACGAGGTGACTGTTGCTTATCGTGTGCACTGAAGCATGTGCCTGGAGCACAACGATGCCTCGTTTGCTCACCCCCAAAGAGCCATGGTCGCATGGAATATTAATACCACCTCCCTAAATAAAGAGAGAGGGGAAAACAGAATGTAGGTTGCTTTGTTCGTAGCTGCGCTTTGCGCGCTTCTCCTCAAAGATTACCAGGGATGCGCATCGCATCGCATCGTTCATATGGTGATCGTGTAATACTCACGTAGTGGGACATATCAGTCATTTCCGCGAATAACACAAGTACCTTGGCGGTGTGAGCGAGGGGATCCTTCTGCAAGCAGGTGAGAAGGCGTTGGTGCGTCAATGAATCGCTTGTGCTGCGGTGAAATAGGGCACCGGCAATCAAGTAGTATCTCAGAAAAATGCAGTACCGTCGCGGCCCCATTCCCCTGCTTGTGCCTCAGAAGCCCCCGCGTTGCTTGAGGTTCACGAGGGAAGAGTGTCGCACAGGAGCGTGACAGCCAGTATCAGACACATTTGAATGATGGTATCCAGCCTTACGCTTTACCTCATCCTGGAAGGAGAAACTCCACTTTGTAGTAGCCTCCCTGGGCCTGTCCCGAGGGGCTCGGAGGCAGACGCTCCGCATTTTTGCTCAGCGTCATCGGCCGGCTCTTCGCTTCATTCGAAAGGATAACAGTTATCTCAAGACTGGGTTTGCTGGTATGGTCATTTGGGTATCTGCGGCATGCGTGGTAGATGCTTGTGTACCTACTGCACGTTGCACTTCTGCGCTGCTCAAAGTGCCTTAAATGCCCGGTGAAGCTCCATCAGGTGTGCCTGCAGCATCGTAGACTGCCTCCGCAAAACTTCCAACGGTTATAACGGGCCGGAAAAAGGGGTATCAGGCCCTTCCTTTTCTCTGCATCTCCGCGTGAGCAGTCAGTACCTTGTCGTTGAGGTGGCCCGACTAACTTGGGGGAAACAAGGGGCACTGAAGCCGCTCCACCGTCTCACCGCCCACCTCCTGGACGGGCGCTGATCATTCCCTGTGTATCGCCCAAGGATGCAGCTGGAAGACGGGCCTCGGTATGGTTCCAAGTTCCGCCCAGAGGAAGATGTGCTGGCCAAACATCATCGCGAATGGTGTGAGGTGCAAGAGAGCCATTAACCAAAATGCACCTTTACGCTCAAAACGCGCTACTCATCATAACAGGACTTGCTCGATATGCTGGATGACCACATCATTCGCCCTTTGTAGTTCGTGGACCTGCTTTACCGTCTCCATTTGCCGGGCAATCGCCTTTTCAAGCGCCTCCGCAGGCATTTGGGAAGGGGTTACCTCCAATTTTGTATGCTGAACCTCATTCCACATCCGCACAATACTCTCTGCTTCGGTACGGATATCTTTCTCCTCGGTGACGTTGATATTGAGTGAGTAGTTGGAGATCTTTCGCAAAAGTGCTTCAGCCTCTTCAATCGCCTGACGCTTGGCATCCTGCACAAGTGCGCAGTGCACATACGAGGGTTTACGTTGGGGAAGGGTAGCGCGATCAGGAAGACCGGTTGTGCTTCCAGCCATACCGCTCGTAGGTTTACTCGCCGCCGGAGGGGCGCTAGTCGACAGCTGGCGTGCCTTGTCCTGCTGCGCATAGCCAACTGCGGTGGCTAGACACTGTAAAAATACATTTGTTTTCTCTGGTTCATGACCGGCGACTATTTTTTTGGCGTTTACATCGACCTTCTTCCCCAGTAGTTTACCTACGTATTCAATCAGTGTCGCGAGGTACTCGACCTTCTTTTCTTTGGAATCCATCTTCGACGCGTCCATCTGTTCAGGGGAAAGGATGTGGTTATACGCCTCGAACCGCGTGTTAATGCCCCCAACTAGGTCATGGATGAAGCGGAATGGGGGACGTTGAAGCAGCTTCTCCGTGAGCTCCGGGCTAGAGAGCTGGAGCGGTGCATACGCCTGAATGGTTGCAGTCCAAAAGTCTGCTGTTGGTTCACCCATGGAAACAGCAGCTCCACCTCCCTTCGGGTATACTCCCCCAAAATGGTATGATGAGAAATACGATGAATTTCCTGGTTCCAGAAAAAGCTGCAATAGGAGAGGCAAGCAGGGAAGCAGATGAGGTGCTCGATGGTGGTATGCACAGAAACAAGGCTCTTAAAATCACATAGGGCCATGAGGAAATCGTTCACAGGAACTATGCGCGGCCTCACCCGACAAAACTTTCCATTTCTTTTTCTTATTAGGGCAATGCTTAGGGGGGCGCCGTCGGCCGGTGATTATCAGCCTCAGCGACGCTCGCCCATCGTCATACTCCCATCTAAGGAGTCGTTATGTGGAACGCTGTTAGCCACGGTTGTGGGGGGAGCGAGCTCCGAAGCACCTCCGTCGCCCAGCTTCCCATGGCCGGTGATCTGCTTGAATTCGCCCAGCCTGCGCGTTTCATCTGGGAGCCCCAGGAAAGCGTTGAGTGACACATTGCTTTCGATGCGGCGCTGCTGATGTTTTGGCAGTAGCCGATTGACAGTCGAGTCATGGGCCACAGGTAAAAACAAGGTGCTCGCTCCGATACCTAGCAACTTCACCCTCATGTTACGAATGGCCAGGTGTGTGTCATGATAGCGTACACCGAGCCACGACTGAAACTCTGGGTTTTCCTTCTTTAGGTATGTCATCTCTCTCAGTTTGTTGACGATCGCAGTAAGACTAAATGGGGCATCCTGGCCCAACCAGTGACACTGAATTGCTTCAAGGGGTGTGTAGTGAGGAAAGATTTGCTCATCCACGCCCAACCATCCCTTGACTGCATGTGCAAGACCAATTTCATCCTCAGTCCTGACCTTCGCCGTGCGCATTAGCTGCGACGGGCGATAAAACTCTTTCATCGGCCTGGAAAGCAGACGGTTGATGGCTTTCAAGAAGATGAAGCAAAAGCCGTGAGCGCTCATGGCTACTTCGTATGTACCCTCGGGGTCCTCAAAGTCAAGTTGGTTGTACTCGGGGTCCATCAGGGCAGAGTGAAATCCCCATGTGCTCATGCCTTGCGCCTCCATCGATGCCTCATACTCATCCTGTTCCTCCTTGCGCTGGTATTTGTTGTACCTCTCCACTGGACGAAACGCGAGAACAACATCCGACGTGTATCTCGAGCGCTTCCGCAAAGTAAGATCCCGCATGCTGCCATGCCCATCATCAAAGCGGATCGTTCGGTGGACATCGGAACGTCCCAAGCACGCGCCAATGGCGGCGAGTAAGTCTGTAAAGCCCTCCGAGTAGGCAACGTCGTTGCGCGCGGACCACACGACGTCACGTGTGCCCGTTTTTTTGTCGGTGAAGTAGAAAGTTATGGTGAAAATCTCCTCCGGGCGGTGCTCGTCCAGGTCAATGGTGCAGTCCATGCACTCAATCTCTTCGCCTAGCTCCTTCCAGGTCAAGTGCTTCGGTGTTTTTACAAACTTG
Organism: Blechomonas ayalai; assembly: GCA_020509355.1. Taxonomy (NCBI): domain Eukaryota; phylum Euglenozoa; class Kinetoplastea; order Trypanosomatida; family Trypanosomatidae; genus Blechomonas; species Blechomonas ayalai. Next base: position 149,507 of record JAIZPF010000016.1, on the reverse strand, counting down.
TGCATGAACATGAGTTTATGCTTCCACTGCTCCTCCTCCTCGTATGGCACTAGGGCCTCATCGGCGCCATGCGCCTCTTCCATAATGTCGCTCTCAACATCATCAATGCGCCGGAAGTCAACCCTCTGCTTCTCTTCATCCACCACATCCTCCGAGGACCACAGTCCCGTCGCCCGCAGTGGTCCATAGTCTGGTACAGTCGGACCGTCCTCTGGACGAGCCGCGGTGGCTAGAGAGGTCTTCGGTTCCTCAAGCCGTACTCCTCCTTCCACCGGCGCCTGCTGGAGGTTCTTTGCGGTAGAGTAGCGCAGCGGAATGAGAGGGGTGACATGCTTCCTCGCTGGAACAGACGGAATGGTTGATTTGCTGGTCCCTGCCTGCGGATTTCTAACGCTCACAGAAGAGGTGGCCGTACTAGGAGGCACCCTAAACCGTTCCATCTCCTTACTGTGCGAATAAACACCAGCTGGACTACGCAAAATGTCATCACTCATCAAATCCTCGCCACTTTCCTTTGCGAACAGTGCTCCCACGCCTGATGAACCACAACCATTGATCCTGTCAGAGGAAGCTGTCGAACCATCGGTAGACGGAGGATGGCGTCCGCCGTGGTTCTTGTCATTACCGGAATGCAGCAAGCGCGCTCCACCTGCAATACTGCCCAGCTGCACAAGTGGTCTATATGCAAGTCCTCGCATACTGCACTACGCGTGAATCCGGATAATAAAAACTCACGTGATTCGTGGTCACAAGAAGTACCACCACAGAGAGGAAAAAAAGGGCGGGTCTAATTCGAGTATGAAGACAGCGAAGGGCAAACGGAGCCTCTAAACGGAAGTGAAAGAAAGCGACCAAACCGCGTTCTGGCCCGCTGTTATGTTAACGGAAGGGAGCGGTCTGTGCTTAATCAAACGTGCTCACGGTCCGTGGCCTTCGAGGATAGCCCGTAACTCCTTGAGCGCGACCTTCTGTAAACAAAGGGCGAAAGTGTGTTGCAGAGACTCGCCAATGTACAGCTATTGGTTCACGGCGCAGCTGCGCCTAGGATGTCAATGAAAGAAATAAGAACGAACGGTGGAACATCGATCGTAACAGAAGGAGCGGCATTCCGATTAAGCGTGCGAACAACAACAAAAAGGACACGGCACAAAGTTACCCGAGCATGAAGTCAGGCTGCACCACTTGCAGTGGTACAGTCAACGCATCGTACTCTTCATCACCGAATAACCCACCAATATTGAATACCAGCCGCACAGCCCACCGGACCATTATCACATGGCTGCTGGCCAACATGAGGAATCCAACTCCAATCGGTGCAACCGACAAGCACCACGATAACCCTATAGCCATGCTATTGAAACGGTGCAGGTGGCTTGAGGGCGCTCCGTCGAAAAACAGAACGAGATCGTAATCCCATGACTCCCAAGGGAAAGAGGATGCCGCCTAGTACGAAGAAAAGGCCGATGAGGTAGCCGACAATAGAGAAGGTGTGCAACGGGCTTTCACCTGGCATTGCTAGAGCAAGGTGGATAAACTGTATCGCAAGCACGAACCAACAACCAAGTCGTCGTTTGTTGCGTTCGCCAGCAATACCACCACTAACAAAAGCGGTGGACCAAGAAATCCAGATGCAGCACCCTAATATAACAGAGTCCGTAAGCTTAGCAAACAACAAGACACGCCGGGATATCGTGCGTGAAGACCAACGATACAACAGTGAGGATGTAGAAAGAAAAGGAAAAGTTCCACAGATCGGGAAGAAACAATTTTCATGCCAGCACGGACACATTGGGAGACGCCGTCATGGGCACCTCCATTTGCACAGATCTCCCGGTATTGGTCACACAATATGATGCAGTGTGTTACACTTATCGACGTCAAGCAACGATCAGTGAGATGAAGCGGAAGCAGAGTAGGGATCCTGCTCCACATGCCTGGAATTCCGCACGTCCCCTCAGCATCGCTCTCTTTCTCCACTGAATCCCACAGCGCAAGTAACGCAGCTGGTAGTACTAACGCATGACACTTCGCAAAAAACAACAACAACAACAACACGTGTGGCTCCAATATCAGTGTACCCCATGCCAAGCTCATTTCACGATCTTCTGCAGAAGAGACTCCATCCGAGTGGACAGCACCGGCTGGCCCCGCTTTGTTCGCTTCGCATAGAGCGCATTACGGGCTTTCCTCGCTTCCATGCGTACGTCGCGTTCGCGGAAACGCTCCTCGCGCGCCTGTCTAGCCGCTTCCCGTGCCTCCTCGCGCTTTCTCTGTGTCTCTTCCACACCTGTTACGGCATTATACTTCTTCTCCCTCTTCGTCACTAGGTCCGTCACGGTTGTTGACGCATACTTGCGCTTCAGATTAAACTTGCGTCGTTTCTTTTCTGCGTTGGTCAGGTTCTGGTCGTAGTCCACTTGCTCAAGCGCCTTTCCCAACTGCTCCGATGCCTCCTGACGAATACGATCGTACTCGTCTAGGCGTGCCGACTTGATGCCCTCTTTCTTGCAGAGACGGCGATACTCCTCCATACGTGCCCTCTCACTATCCTTCCGCTTGCGACTATCATCGAGATATTCCGCACGAACCTTTTGCTGGAAGGCAGCTTGTCGTTCTGCCTTATAGGTGAAGGCACGCCTACGATTGTCGCTCATGTTTTGCTCAAGAGGGGCTCTAGACAAACTGAGCTTTTATTTTACCGCAGCAAACTATGGATCCCTTAGATAAATAAAAAGATTTACCACTTCCGCTGATACGTTATTCATTCGCAGGCAAGAGAGAAGAGATATCCAAGAAGAGTGGATGGATGCCCAAACAACAAAACGCAAGCCAGTACCAACAGAGCACTGCATATGTGGTGCTCGGTGGGACACCTTCCTCTTGGTGCCCGTACCCGAGCGTGTGCGTCAAGAGAATGGATGCACATCAATAATCTAGCTCTACACAGAAAGCGAAATGAACCGAACATCTAGTACAGCACGGCGGGTTT
>JAIZPF010000016.1:89390-137271 GCA_020509355.1 Blechomonas ayalai | reverse complement strand
GAGACAAAGTTAGCGACAGAAAAGTAGCGCCTCGCCATGCACGGTAAAGAAGAGTCCGAGTATATTCGGCTTACGCTCCTAAAAGACACAACAAAATGTGGCGCTGCATCTCCTGCCCCCTCTTCCCTTCACCCATAAGACACGGGGGAAAAAAAAAGAAATCGGCATTTGCCTGGTAGCTGTAGCACAGAAGGAGCAGAAGCTGTACAATCAACTCATAGTGCAAAAGTGGTGTCCACTTGCAATGATACTCCTGTAACATTCCTCACCATCTACCCCATCCTTGAAGGGATTCCTCTTGTTGGATGTAGCCAAATGCATATACCACAAGTGCCGTACAGCCCCCCGTTCAAACAGCGGAAATCAACGGAGAGAGGTGCGCCGAGGCACAATGTAGCCCACTTTCCATCCAACCGATTCTCGGTGTCCGCTACTTCCATGTATATCTCCAGCTTCTTCACCTGCTGGCAGCAAAGGCTGAGTATCAAGCGCCCCACGGCTAGGATGGTTTCATGTAGAAACCTTACCTCTGTGCTTGCATGGTGAAAAATTGGAAGCACATCGCCACAAAGTCCATTGGTGAACCACCAGCCCGCTGTCTACCTCTCAATCACCAGGCACGATCGGATACTTCCCAAGAGTGATTGCACAGACTGGCTGATAGCGGACCATTTTGGGGCACTCCACTGAGAGCCGCATGAATAGGATGTCCGACAGCAAGCAACTGTAAGAAAAAAATAATATCTCAGACGCCAGCGGTTGCAATGGTGATAAGGCGACGAAGTAGTAAGGAGAGAATAGCTCACTGAAAATCTGGGCTGGTACTAGGGGTATGTAAATGTGGCCGCCGTTAAGATCCTCACCTCAACAATGATGAAGGAGAAGCTGCATTTCCCGGGACCGATGACAAATCTGCTTCTGTCAGCCGATGATTGGCGTCCTAGGCGTGTTCATTGAGTTTTCATTCTGTAGCTTCATTTACCCTCTCGCTGATGGCCCACGAGACGTTCGTCTTCCCAACGTTCCGCAGCCCAAGGTACAGAACATCGATCTCTGGCTTTGCTTTCAGTGCAGATATGGGCACCGTCGGAGCCTGTGCGGCACCAAGCGAAGCGGCATCATTACCACCTGCACCAGTTCCTCTGGGATGATGGTGGCATCACCCCAGGGCATCGGGTGTGCCACATATATAGGCATATTGTGCAAAATGGAAATGACCGCAAAGTAAACGTATGTCCTTGGGCATTCACCTTCTGTGCTGTGCAGGAGAGAGACGGCCAGAAGGAAGAGAAGCAACCATTTAATGTCCCGCAAATCGCGTCTGTCACCAGCCGGTCAACATAGTGGAACTCTTACCGTCTCACTCTAACCATGCTGTGCGCACCACATCACTATTACCCTCCAGTGGGTATCTCTTTCGCCTCGCCACGTAGGGGCCAATACAGGTAAGAGAGAAGGAAAAGAGGGAGGCAGCAGATCGTTTGTCGTCTAGCGCGGCGGCACCACCGTGGGTGAATCAAATAGCTCTGCCGACCAGTTTGGGTGGAGGTAAAACGGTTGCAGACTGTCGTCACAGCCCTCCGGTGAATATCCGATCCAGAAGAGCAGCATACGCTCCAGCAACTCACTCAAACGCTGCCGGTGTGCACACTGGGATCCAGGGGAACGGTGCAGTGCAGCAAACACCTTCACCCGCGGGAAGGCTTGCTGTAGTTGAATAAACGGCCGCTCGCCCTCCTTGTTGGATCTCGAGAATAGCGATGAAAGGCTCTCCTGTGACACGAGGAGACCTGTGAGTTCCTGCACACGCTCCAGGAGCAGTCCAGCAGATAACTGAGATGTGTCCAAAGGATGGCATACGGCTGGGTAAATTTTTCGAACAGCCGGACCAAGTTCCCTTGCCCAGAAGCGCTCCACTTCGGGTCCGTGGGACTGCAACAGTGACAGCAAAAAGGGCTGAAGTACCTTACTTGCAGCGTCCGGTGTCACAGCACCCCGCAGCCGAAGCTGGAGGAGGCGAGCCGCCACCCGGGCGATCATCTCCACGACACAGTAGTGCTCAGTGGCAAAGCGTGCTGCACTGGGAATACGATAAAATACATACGGAAGGTAGCGCATATTGACGCCCTGTGCATGCATCAATGTGGTGACACTTGGCTGTAACCCAAGCGCTGATGCTGGTCGGGGGAGCGCATCACACCGTACCGCCTCGGCAAAGTCGATGCGCTGCACATCGACACCGGCCTTTCCCGTTCCCCCACCGCCGACATCCGCCTCCGAAGAATCTAGCTGAGCCCCCTTCAGCCCTTTCGTGTAGCAGTGGGAGCAAATATAGCAGCAGCGCCTCGCGTTTTGGCATACGACAAACCGCAGTTCGTTCTCCATGAGGGCATTGCAGAGGTTGCAAGGTACGGCAGGGAGACTAGGGACCTCAACAGACTGCTGGAAGCCCAGCATTCCTGCCACTGCCGTGATACCCGTAGCTTTTATATAATCCCCCATCGCACTTGCTGTCTCCGCATCCTCCTCCGTAAAGCACCCCTCCACATACACATCTGGGTTGACCGCCTCGGGCCACCTCAGCAAGAGCTCGGCACGGATAGCTCCAAGATTCAGTCCTTTAGGAAAGACAGACGAAGATGCAGCGCCGCTCCCCTGGCTATTCAATGGTGGGCCATCAACAGCTGCAGATCTCCTCAATGCCGCACTATCCAGGGTTTGCTGATCGGGAATGGAAAGAGGCAACACCCGTGACGTGTTGAGAAGGTACAACCGACGATCCCTACCTGCGTACACTTCCACATCCACAGGCAGAGCTGTGCACCAGGCTGGCACAGTGCCGCCCGTACTGTCGGGAACGGTGTACTGCTCAACAGTATGCTCCTTGACATTCAGCGCCCGGCCCAACTCTCTCAGAAGTTCTCGGAGGGCTTGAGGTGCATCCCTGGCGCCCCCGCTCTTTTCTCCTCTGGCATGAGTAGTACATGCGCGGAGAGGTGCGTATAGGCAGCTGCTTCGAGTGATGGGTGGAACGGTGGAAACGAGTAGCACGTACCCCTGAAACTTGGCCAAGGCTACGAGGGGGGTGCAGAGCAGCCACTTCGGCGCTTCAAGGGCAACAAACTGCATGGACTGAAAAGCTTGAGTGGCAGCCTTCTGGGCCTGTACGTCGCCGCCGTGCTCACCACCAGAGGTATCGATACACAGCTTCATGACAAGGCCGGGGGCGTAGAAGATGTTTGTATAGTTGGGGTGGCCAACGGTGGTGCGTTCGCACACGGGTCTCTGCAAATCCTCCAGTAGGGTGACTACGGTTGCTTGCACTGCCTCTTCATACGCGGCGCGGAGCGCGAGCAAGGGTTCAGACTCCCCGCTCTTCTGTACATGAAAAAGCGTTTCCTCTATCGCTGTCTGGTATTTATAATTCCAGTCATCCCCACTTTGCAAGTGAAGGGAAGACAGGTTATCCCAGTAGTAATGAAACAGACTGGCAGAAGATGGTTCCTCTCCCGCAATGTCACCCTCCACCACAATGTCCTCTAGGGTAAAAAGAGAAAGATGGCGGCGGGAAACCGTTTCAGCTGTGTGAGGGGCAATAAGCGATGAACTCGGTCGGCGATGGGCGGGGTGCCCCTCAGGTGTTGCGCGACTGTCGTAGACCCTCCTCCAGAGCGCCTGCTCTGGAAGTTCTCGCATTGGGAAATGCTGCGCGTTGTTGTACGACACCCACACGGTGCTTCCATCCGCCGCCCTAGTACTTATCCACCAGCCGTGAAAAGGGTCTTGAAAGCGGTGCTGTTGGAGAATAACTGTTCCTTCCTCTACATCCCCCACAGGCTCCCCTAGAGGGCCGGCATAAAGAAAGGTTTCTTCTTGAGCCTGCCAGAAAATGGGAGAGGGGCTACGGGACGTGGAAGGACCGGCAGCGACTGCAGCCAACTGGGGAGTTGGATTGCGAGATCCTTGGCGCGGCTGCCGCAATCTAGAAGAGTCATCGTGAGAAACACCACATGGCACACTTCTATCCGCCGAATGCTCCGTCATCGGTGCTCTTGTTCCACCACCTGTGTCCGTCGTAGGAAGAAGACGGGTTCCCCGTTTAGTACGGGAATTTGTGGGACCCGCCGCCTTAGGCGGCATACCAATCCCTTCGCTTAGAGTACCACGAGCTCAAGAATATATTAGCGGCGTGTGATTGAGCTCCGCCGGGTGCTTAAAAACGCCATATACGAACAGAGAAGACCACACTAAAGTTTTCATCTCTGTCAGGCGGAAACAAGGTCTTCCATACCCAACTGCCGCAATAGCAAGCAAATCGTGTACTCTTTTTTTTTTGCATGTGTAGCAACACAGAGGCGCTACATGGACCAGAACAGTTCGCGCTACACCGCCCTCCTCTTGCACTCAACGAACCTCAGCCTAGGATAATACCATAGAAAATTTCCATACGCTCAATAATGTAGCCATGATGAAAAAAAGGAAACTAACGTAGAAACACATTGAAAGAGCCATCTGCAACTCTTGGTTGCTGTCTGCCACATGTTTGGTCGAGTTGGCCAACAGGAAGTACATCTTCAGAGCGCATCCCTACAGGCGATGCACAGCACCTGAATGGGGCGTATCTCTCGGTAGGTCGGGAGCAGATAGAGCAATGCTTGGGAAGGGATCGCACTACCCTCACAACAAATGCTCGTCTGTACCTCCAGACGGGGAGCAGAAGAACCCACGACAAAAGGCTGCGCACTGCACCTGCACATCAACATGCGTCTACAACTCAGATGGAAGGCAATCTCATTCAGTGCTTCATTACGTCTCCACAGTGGCCGTACCTACCCCTACCCCTCCTTTCCCTTTCCTTTCGCTGCAGTTACCGGTGCCTCGGTTGCGTGCTCACAACACCTCACTCTTCTCAGGACTTCATATGTTCCCAAACACTCTCTCACAGAAGTGATGGCGTGGCAGCAGATAATGGCACCCCAACGTGGGACAGTGCCATTCCCCCCTCCCCCACTCCTCTCTCTCCCCTCTGCCACAGCGCTAAACTTGATCAAAACGTACAGCCAGTTTATGCTGTCACATGGACTTATCATGTTGGCGTGTAGACATTGTGTACCTAGAAATAATAGACCTCTGTACCTACAGGCTCGAATGAGACGCCCCCATGTTGGTGTTTGTCGATGCCACAAATACCAGCGCGTGCTCCCCTTCAGCCGCACAAATAAAGTCGCCGTGAGGGACGGCAAAGCAATCACCGGCGCTCACCCGCACAGAATTGACAGTAGCACACCCCTCTAGACAGAACCCCAGCCCAATCGTCGGCAGCTGAACTACCGCAGTACCTCTCTCGCTCTTGTGGTCATACTGGAATCGATACAACGAAAAGTCAGGGAACAGCTCAGGGGGCTGGTAGTACTGAACCTCCCAATGCTCCTGAATCTTGTCTGCCTTGCATCGATAATGCGCTCGCGCGAAGCCTGATGTATCATACTTAAGCATGCTCACTAACGTCGGCACGTCCTTCCACTTGGGCGTGAGCCCCGCACGCACCACGTTGTCGCTGCACGCCATGATCTCTACTCCGTCTCCGCTGATATAGGCGTGGGGCTCACTATCAGACAAGAACAGCGCCTCGCCCGGACTTAACTGGACGTAGTTCAGGAAGTACACCATCCAGCATCCAACATCATCTGGATACTGGCTGTACACGCGCAGGAATACGTTGTCCTCCTTGAAGCGAGAAGGACGCCCGCTTTGAAGTCTATCGCGATGAGCACGAAGGGCCTGGGTACAGGTGTCTGAATCTGTCCCATATAGAGCTTCCATAAGCCCCCTCAGCAGTGCCTTCTCCTGCGGACTGTCGGCAGGGGGGAGCTCGGCGGAAGGGTAAAGAAGGAGGGTGCCCAGTACAGCATCCGCCGACACAAGCTTTGCAAGTTCAGGGATCCCATTAAGAAAGGTAATAATGCTGCCGAGGGATCGGAAGCAACAGAGGGCTTCAAAGGGTGTGATGGCGCATATCAGTTCTGGCTTGTGGTTGGGGTCCTTGTATTTGTCCGGCCGCTCAGCATGTAGTCGCTTAGCCAGCGCTTTTGAAGGGTGAGCCTGTATAGACAGCGCGGTGCCGATCGAGAGGATCTTCAAAAGGAACGGCACCGTGCCCTGAAAGTCCGATCGTTGATGCTCAGGTGAAAAAAAGGTACTCTCATTGTCGCCTTGCTTGAGAAAATCTGCGAGCGTCTGCGTGGATCCATCCAGTAGGCGTGTGGGACAGCTGGGATGCGTCCCCACCCACAGCTCGGCATACTTCGTACCCGACGCATCCCCGCTAAGGCCCTTAGCCTTTGCCACTGCACTCTCCGCTGCAGACTTCCCCCAGGCGTAATGCTGCACCCCGCAATCTAGTTTCACTAGCCTACTCATGGCGGCCCTGTTATCGAATGTGTAGACGGTACTATGTCCCGAAGGTGGATACCCTGGCAGGTTAAGTCGTTAGCTGTGTATGTATGGGCATACTATGTTGTTGTTGTATATGTGATAAATGCATTAGAGAAGGCGTCAAGCAGCACGTGAGAGAGAAAAAGAGCAATGCCTTTAAACAGGTGTGCTTGGGAAAGACCCTGATCCCCCTCTCTCGTGCCCATTCCAACTTCTGCAACTACGGTACTCACTCAAACACCGCTACCAACGATTCCACAAGTCATCACAAGAAGCAGATGAAGAACAGTAAGAGACGGGGGAAGAACATCTCGCCCACTGCAGCAGTACTGTGCAACCACGCGCCCTAAAAAGGCCCTCTGCGTGGCTGTCAGTCGTGCGTGTGCCCTTCTCAGCGAAGGGGCAACCAGAAAAGGTTCAGCGAAGAAAATGTATCACGAATCCAAAATAAAGTATCCAGCAGAACGCGTCCCAACGTATCTGCCATACAAATAAAATCCGAAGACAATAAATAAGCCAGGATTAGAAATATTAGCTACTCTGACGCACGCGGCAAACGTGCTCTGAATGGACCTGTGAAAAGAGAAAAAGAAAGCGGCACCATTTACAGTGGTGCTTTCCAAGAGGCAGTAAAAAAACTAAGCGGACATGCGGCACGATTACCGGGAGACCCTTTCGGTCGGACACCAGCAGCACATTTCCACGTGTTCCAGGCTCGGCTCGCCTCGTCGACATCAGGAAGCCCATCCGAGAACACCAGCGAAGGACGGTGTACGGTGATCATGCGCGGGGAGAGATTAACAATACGAATCTGAGAAAAAGTTCTTACCCGACTTACCGCAACATACACCAGATGATCGCAGCAGAACATAGAGCCAGCATCAAAGAGAACCGGGTGGTCAAGTGTAACACCTTGGATCTTGTGCACCGTAAAGGCATACGCTGGGACGAGGGGAAGACTCAAAACTCGGGCGTCAACGGAGCCGGGATTCACCGCCCCAGGAACAAGCGTGGCTACCCAAGGAATAGCCACCTCAGCGCCATCACTATCCATACGCACAATCGGCACCTGTGCGAGGAATAGGTCACTCTCCTCATGCGATGTACTGATCCTGATGTCCAGATTTCCCTCTCTACGAATGAGACGTGTCACACCTGAATGGGGGCGTATTTTCAACGCATCAGGGAGGAGCTTCCCACATCGGTCCATCGTCGAGAAGCTGACAACAGTTCCAAGAGAGCCGTTAACGTACTTGATCGTGAGATTCCGCAGAAGTAAAACACGGCAGCCCACCTTCAGTTGCTTCGTTTGTAACGCAAAATCCTGCTCGGCATCTCGGGAAAGCTCTCTTTTATACCGCGGCTCTACAAGACGGGTGAGTTGGGCTGCTGTGCATCGATCGTACCGCAGTAGCCGATACGATGGAGAAGATTGAAACCGGAGCAGCGGCAGTCGTCCTCCAACCTCCGCTGCGCACCGCGACTCTGTAGTGGAACGTCGCTTCACCCAGCCACAAAGAGCATCCCACATGTTGTCAAAACGTTTCTGAGCTTCCTTCCAGGTGCGTCCGTTACAGCGCACTACCACGTGCATAATACGCCTCACACTGTGAGATCGCATCACGTGAATCGAGACGTATGCTGGTGGTAGAGCTTTGCCCGTGCCAGAAACAACATCACAGGTACTCTCAGTGACAAAAATTTCTCTCATCATCATTTGTGCTTCGTTATCCTGTAGGCTGTTCTTACTGGAGCCATGTGCGTGAGAGATGTAAAGCAGCATCGCATCGGACAAAAACGTTCGAGTGCCAGAGACCTGCGATTCAGAGAAACTGCAGCACATCACTTTCACTTGAGTAGGGAACTCAACCGCCACCGTTTTAAGCTCCATCATTTTGGCTTTGTTGTAGATGGCAACGGCATGCTTGCGCGCATATAGACGTATGGCGGTGGCGTCCTCCGCATTCAACACGCTCGAACGTGAAAGGCGATAGGTCAGCATTCCACGGCGCAGTAGGTTGATATCATGCAGGAAGGTTAAGTCGCTCCCCTGTCGAACAGGTTCATGAAGTTGCAAGTGCACAAGACAGTGGCGAAAGACGAGGTTCTCATATGCAGCTCCGCAGTGGGAAAGGTCAAGTGGCCGTCGCTTCGGACAGACACCTGGCGGCCGCTTGCCCACAGCTACCTCTGCAGATGAGGACGGCCTCACTGGCCGTCTGAGAAGATCGGTCATATTGCGTTCCTCTTGCACGTCAATGACACCCTTGCAAACGATGCGATCTCCAGCACCACGTGCGTCCGACGACCATTGTAGATGACTAGCGGCGTTTACCGTTCCAAGCTGCATAAAGTCACCCGACAAAATTACTTGAATGCCACCAAAGGGCTTCGCCGAGTCTTTTCCGTAAGCGTGGCGTGCCGATGTCTCGAGGAGCTGTATCATTCCTGCAGGCAGCAAGGAAACTTCATCGATAACAACGACATCCAGTGAGGCAAGCACCCTGCTCATTTCAGGCCTTCTCCCTCTTCGCATGTGCCGCGACACGGAAAGACCTCCGGCGTTCCCTTCATGTTTACAATGCGTGCCGTCACATGGGATGTCAAAGGTACTGTGAAACGTGTTGCCCTCAATGTTAAGGGCAGCTATGCCAGTCGACGCTGTAACAGCCACACGCAGTCCGCGAGCGCGCAGCTGTGAAGCCATTTCTCTGAGCAGGAATGACTTTCCCGTCCCTGCGCCGCCACCAATATACACGGAGGCTCCGTCCATGACAAGCGCGAGAACCTTTGTCTGCTCCCCATTTAAGGCGAAAGGGTGCTTGGTATCCTCCCTGGAACTCCCGTGCGAAGGGATAGCGACACTGCTTTCAGCAGGAGGGCGTGGAGAAAGGCGATGCTGAGAGTTTCTCATCCAAAACCCTCTAAACGCAGGGAGGGCCGACTCTTGCACGACAGGCAGTTCATACGGCGGTGGACGCGGGTGCATGGCCCATCGAGGCATCAAGGCACCCTCGCAGGAGGTTTCTTTGAGACCGGTTGGTGAAACAGGTGGAGGCAACCGTCCCCGTGCAACGCATGTGGTCACTCGGTGGACGAGTAATCCCGCTGGCAGCCTGCGCTCCTGGCACCGCCGCACAAAGCACGCAACATGGCTAGGCCATTGGCCGACTGAAAAAAACTTCATGTTTAGTGTACAATGAACGGCAACCGTCGCGTACGGTCCTGTGTACTGGACCACTGTCCTTTCTCTTCAACTAAAATAAGTGATACAGAAGAGTCGGAGAATGAAGCACATCACACCCATTTCACCACAGAGTCAAGCTGCCCATGGTGATGAGGACACCGCAACGGTACCACCCCCACTTTTCATAAACAGAATTGTGGCGATGGCGCTGTACATGTTGGAGAGATCCATACAAACCGTGTAGCCGACGGAAAAGACACCCACCTTAGATCTAATAACGCTATCTATTTGTTACGAGGAGCGCCTGCTTGACGACTTCGTACGGGCAATGGCTGCCCGGAGATGCACGAGTTGGCGGTACTCTGACGAGGTAACGTACAAAGTATGGCAGTGACTGGATGGGAGCAATTCTTCGCCTGTCCTGCCGGAGGACACGATCCATCCTCGCATGCGCAGCATCGCTAGCAGCTCTGCTCCCGACACAGACACGATGGTGTTTGCTTGTGGCTCTAACTGGAGGGGCAAGGGAGCGTTCATTTGAGGAGCACGGCTGCCAGAACTGGCTCGAGACTGTCTCCTTGAATGACTTCGGGAGGAGGACGCGAGACGAAGCGGACGCATGTAGTTCTTCCTTGGCAGCTGCCCTGCACATCTGTCTTCAGACACTGTCGGGAAGACACCCCTCGGACCTGCGCCGTCCTCGCTCTTTCCCGGAGATTTTGTTGCCCGACCCTTCACTCCAGAGCCCTGATGGGACGGCGCACGCCCGACCCTTAAAGGGTAGTGGGACTTTGCACTGTCCTCCCGCTGTACGTAGGTAGTGTGTACCGAAGTCGATCCACGGCCACCAGAACCTACGTGGCCGTCTGCTGTTGTGGTTGGTGTCACCACAGGTATTTGAGAGGGACCATCTATGGTCAGCATCGCGACAGCACTCGGGCACAGGGTATCGCCAGAACCCATTCTTTCAGTGCCTTCCTGCTGAGGAGATATCAGGAGCACCGCCTCGTCGTGTGGTTCGCGCGGTGGTGGACTATTACCTTTGCCCTGTGTCTCCAATGGATCAGAAACCGCTCGACCCCTGCGGGCCTCGGTGAATCGCGTCTCCAGAGTGCTCAGCTTCTCCATCAAGCGCTGCTGGACGACACGGAAAGGATCAAAGGTGTTTGTCACGACTAATGACGGGTCGCTGTACGCTCCGTTAGTCGTGGGATGCATCTCCGGCGGACTGGGGGCGTCCGAGGGAGCACTCAAAATCTCACGAGTGCCACGTGGGACGCTGGGCTCGTCACCGTCTCGTTGAGAGATATTGGGCACGCCGACGCTGGTACACTCCTTCCGTGTAATTGGTGCAGTAACATTGCTTCGTTGAGATATCTCTGCAGTGTCATGTAAATGCTTTGACGCAGGATTAGGAATATTCAAGTGCCTTTCTTGCAGAACCATCCCGATTGGCGCTTGATGCTGTTTCCCCTCAGCAGCATCTAGAGATACCGTCAGCGCCGACAGACGGAGGCGGATATCACCCAGTTTTTCTTCAATACTACTAGAGCCCCGAGTACGACTTGACGACCGGCAGCTGAGAGGCATCTTGACGGAGGTTGGTGTCTCGGCTGGTTTGATGCGCTGTGACGTAGCGAGAAACCCGGTGCTGCTGCCCAAAGTAACAATAGAGGAGAAGAAAAAGCCACTGCTGGAATTAGTTGAGATGAATGCCATCCACCACACGCGCAGCTCAAGTTTAGCTCAACGTCGGCATACGTCAGAAACACGTAATCCTCTTTGCGCATGCATCAGAAAAACGAAGCTTTATCCCGATGAAACGGACGTTGTACATGGTAAACCCCCAATCTCAAAGAATATGTGGAAGGGCGCCTCGTATAATCGGGATCTCGTAGAAACGGCAATCTCAAGAGGGGGAATAACTTTTCGTATGGAATATAGAAGTAGGCACTATATATGGAACTAATAGACACACGGGCATGATGGAAGAGCTACCCTGCTCTGCGGAATACACTGCATACCATTGTTCCTTTCTGCATGGAAGTAGGTGTGCACCAATTAAGAGTCAGCACTTTCACCGTAAACCCACGATTTCCTTTAATGTTTCTTCTTCTTTGGCCCACCTACCTGTATCCGTAGAAGAGAAGAACACGTGGGGGGGGAGAGGGGGGGGGTCACTATCAGAAAATGAGAAACGACTCCCCTCCCCAAAATAAAGACTATTTCTCTACCACCCCTTCGTTAACAGCACGGGGTAATAGCCAGGGGGCTGTTACATTGGCTGTGGGGTTACGTTAGTGGAGTTCACATCGCACTGGACAACGGATAGTCACGACATGTCAGGCTTACAAAGGTTCACATCTCATTCCTCTCATTCACCATCCCCCCCCCTCCCTCCCTTCTTATTTTGTAGTAGGTCAGAAGTAGTGTCTAACGCGTGCTGCCCTGAATGTACGGCAAGGAGGAGAAGGGTGCAGCGGCGGCTTTTTATCACTTGCTCAGAGGTTCCGCATTCATGACAGCACAGCGTACGCGTTCTACGAGAGCTCGCCAGACCGGAACGAAGCGCTTACCCATCTCTGCAACATTAATAACGGATAGGTGGTCGCCCATAATATCCAGCTCATTGTGACGAGGAACCTTAGCACCAGGGCGCCGCCGGCATGCGTTTAGGACTTGCAGCAGCTCCGTATCCCCACTCACACAGACGACACGCTGCCGGTTGAACGCTCGTGCAACCTCGATCATTACACTATCCGCAGCCTGCTTGTAGCCGCCACACGCGGTGAAGTGCACCCGACCCTCACGCACTAGACGCTGCCAAATGGTTTCCTTATTCAAACTCTTCTTGGGCGGTGGGGGAGAGAGGGGCTTACAGACCACCTCGTGATCAGGCCACACACGATGATAACGAGAAAAGCATGAGCCAAAAAATGCCCATACAAAGATAAGTCCAAGGACATCGAGATTGTCACCCTCATGGATACTGGGGACAAATGATTTGAACTGATTAAACCCAAAGTTGTCCAGATCTAGTAACACGAGCACAGGTGGTACGCCGCTACGGCGTGTGAGGTGATCCATCTTGGATGCAGCCCGCATGCTCTCACAGCGCGTACAGTGGCACTCGCTCGTCACCCACGAATCCCCGCTCATCGTCTTGGTAGAGTGGAGCGATTCAGTGTCATGCTGGGTGCCAGCGACGGTACTAAACTCGGGGTCACTCGGCCTATGGAAGCGCATTATTATTTCCTCTGCCATGTCATTGTTTGCAGGTGCCCCGATGTGTTCGGTGCTGTTGAGTTCACCCACGTCGATCATCCCCACATCGTCAAAATCAACTTCCTTAAACATGTAGGCTCACAGTGGCTACCAGATAGCAGGAAACCGATACCGTGTGATGAAAGAAATGAAAATGAACGACGCTGCATACTCCCCTCCCCCCCCCTAGACAGACGCAGTGATGCTCACAGAAACCGGTTCAGCTGAGCACCCCGGTAGATGTGCCATTCTTCCCCCTCCTCCTTCCCTTCCACAACAGCACACAGGCGCGCTTGGCTTATTTGGTTTCGTTTCCGCGGGAGCGCCAAAATGCTTTTCCCTTTTCCACACTCTGCCACACGCATGGAATCATCAGACTTCAGCTCGAGATCGTTTGCGATCTGGTGTGTCCAAGCTGCTGCTCTGCTTGCTGCCAATGGACATACGCTTCAGTTCTCTCACGGCCCGACGTCGTTCGCAACTAGCGTCAATCAGCTGACCATTTTGGCGCCTCCCCGGCCATGTGTACAAGGTGAGAAGTCCCCTAGGGAATGATAGAGTATCTTCTGAGTTGTTCTTGCTGACGCATCTAGTTGCCTGCATGCATTGCATCCATTCCTCCGTCGCAGTATCGATGAGGCACATATCGCCCGTGGCAGGTGCCAGGCGCAGTAATCGTTTGAATGCACTACCAACATAGACTACAAAGTCTCTTTCTGACTCACTTATTGTACCATCATACAGCTCACAAGTGCGACACAAGCGGCGGACCATGCGTAGAGCAATGCCAAGGAGAATCGCTTGATGTGAGCAGTCCAATAGCTTCCACATCGTCAGATCGTCACACAGCAGAACATCATCGAGGAACGACTGCAGTCTACGCCGTATTTCTCGACGTACCACCCCGGCATCCTGTGCCATTTCCTGAACAGTGCATATGAGAAGCTTCAAATTCCCCTCCAACATGAGGATCTGCGCCTGGGTGAGTGCTTCCTCAGCGGTGGTAATCGGCCCCTCCATAGAAGTCGCCCCCCATTCGCGATACGCGTCGTTCATGAGCGCAGATGCATACACATGTATCCAGCGCATCGATATCCATTGAAACGTCATATCGTTAATCTTTTCCTCCCGTCGAAGGCGTTTGCTAGCATTGACCGGGTGTTGCGTGAGACTGAGGAGATACACCTGCCGGCAGTGGAGTAGCGATATGCCAACCATCCGCAGACAATCCACCTGGTTCTGCAGGCACTCCATAACCCTCGTACAGGAAATGGCAGCTGTTGTGTCATTGTCTGTTTCCGGTAGAGAAGGTTGCTGCGCATAAAGTAAAGCATGCCGAAGAAGCACGTCATGTCGATCCAAGACAAATTGCCACAAGTCGGCGTCGTCTGTGGAGGTAAACGGGTCACTTACGGTCCACCGGTGGGAGCGTACGACATACCCCTCCAGCCACTGGTGCAGCAAATGGAGAACAAACTCCAATCGGGACGAGTTCAAAACTGGAGGGAACGCCTCCTTCTCTAGTAGCCGTTGCATCGTAAATGCAAAAGCACGAAACGCATTTGAAGGTTTTCTCCGCCACACATTCACAAGCTCATCGGCGAGAGCAGATGCGGTATCATCGTAAAGAACGTTTGGTTGGTTACCAGCTGCAGAGGTCGCACGAAGCGAAGCTTCATGAGAGTACAAGCTAGACGCAATACGGCAATCCTCATTTGCGAGAGTAGCCTTTCCCACAGCAACCACATCTCTCTCCTTCCTGCTGTCCACCTCGATGCCGGCGTACTCTTCCATCAGGGATCCATCTACCAGGGCCGCGCACGGCACGGTGAAATCACGACGGAACGTATTTCGTAGAAGAGTTTCAGTGGCCTCCTCCTGCCCGTTCAACAGGACTTCTGCCAGCCATGTCCGTTGCATGGTCCCCACATGGGCATAGTGTGCAAAGATGTGCTCTGAACAGTAGCAAAGCCGACTAAACGTCTGTAGAATAGGGAAATACCGTTGCTCAAGTACACTGATAGGGGACATAGATGAAGTCTCTCTATCCACGGGGTGCCCATCAGCGACGGGTGCATGATCCCCCAATTCCACTGCCAAAGAGACTCTATCCAAAACTCTTTGTAGCTCGGCTGCCGTTCCAGCCCAGCAACAGGCGAAAGCCTTTGAAAACTGTTCCTGCTGATACTCCATACATTCGGCTCTCTTGCGTTCTAAAACGGAATCCTCATCCTGGCCTGGCGTGCTTCTACAAAAACTCTGCAAAGCAAGCCGCCATGTCTCCCAGCGGCTGATAGGCAGGACCACGTGCTCAACGCAAATACGATAAACATTGTCGTAGTGCTCCAATGCAGCCAGCTGTGTTGAAGAAGATAACCTTTCCTTGCCTATAGCCTGTTCCAGCACCGCACGCCCTTCATCGAGCTCCTCCAATACGATAAGCCACCGCTTGAGTTGCAATGATAATTCAGTGGACTGCAGTATATCCTTACCGATCGCCAAGAACGGAATCGACTCCGCCATTGAGGCTCTTGCCTTCTGTAGTGCTGCCATTAGTGGTACAGCTACACTCGCGATGACGGCGATATAGGTGTGACCAAAGTCCCAGGACAAACAACCGCTTGATGCGGGGCCTTCCCCAAGGTGTGTGATAGCAACAGAGCAGAACGGAAAAGGAGGCACTTCAGCAGGACATCAAATCTGGATGTATCCGTGAGCGCAATGCAGAGCTTGTCTCCATGAGCATCCATCTCAACCGAAACATAATACCAGCCATCTGCACACTCAGATCAAATGAATAAACGATTGTTTGTTGTTGTGATTGTACGTCAATGTTCGTAGCTGTACGACAATAACGCACATGATTTCGATGTGCACGGTATATACATGTGGCGCTCCGATGAATCAAAGCCAGCGTCATAATTCACATTTGGGCCTATGCGTCCCATAAACATATTCACAGAAGAGCATCTATATAGCCCATTACGGTGTCACACGCGAGCGTTCGTATTCATTAACCGCCAGCATGGGAAGCACCAACCTTCCCATGGTTTCCAATATTAGTTCGAAAAGGCTAACAATACCATTAAATGCTTGCATGTCCTCCAATGATGGCAGTTTATCCTGCGCCATGTGAAAGCTCATGGCAAACACATGCTGCAGAACCTCCTCCGCGTCTGCATTCGGGAAGCCACTCATCTCCATCCCATCGGTGTTCTGCAATGCAGCACCTGCAAAAGATGAGTTGACGTACCTATTCAGAATTTCCTTATCAATCGGGACGACCTCTTGTACCGCGAGAAAGAAGTTTCGCTGAATGTTTCCTGTAACTTGTCGCAGGCTACGGCATGCCAACTGGGACTTCCATACAAGCCGTAGGACCTCCTCCAGGGGCCATACATGTGGCGTCTCCGTAGCATCAATCATCAACTGAAAGTAACAGCGCAAAATTTTCCCAGCGTCCACTAGAAACGGCCGTAGCAAGAGCATAATGTCCACCGTGAGGGGACTTGCTGTTACCCCTCGTTGGCGGTGAAGGCGAGCAAAGGCCCCCATTAATGCCTCCTGGAGGGATGCTATCTCTGATAAGTGCAGAAACACCTTTGCGCAAGGTCTTGCTGGGTAAGCATCAGCGTGAATCGTCGGCTCCTTCTCTGCCCTCGGCATCCAGTACAGGTACTCCCGCAGTAGTTGCTGCTGTTGCTGTACGAGTTCCGCAGTTCTATCCATGACGAACTTCGTGTCGTTACCATCCATGCCGATGGGGGCCCATCCCAGCGCAACAAACTGCTGCGTAATTGCATTGATGTGGAGAAAGATCTTCGTTCGGGTATTCCACAGGACCCGGATAGGATCCAGCGGAAAGACTAATAGGCACACCAGTAAGTACGATAAACAATTGACAATATTGATGATGACCCGCGTATAGACCACCGTCTCGTTCCTTGAGTTCGTGGAACTTGTGACGCATATAATGACGGCGTAGTGGGCCCCATGACCGAAGAGCGGATGCTCTGCAAAGCACATGGCGACAAACACAAAGGCAATAAAAAACGCCATCTCCTCCACTTGGGTGTTGGTGACAAAGACGGACAGACGCGCCACCGCGGCACCTATGGCTAAGCCACATACGCGGTGAATACCAATCTGCAGCGTCTCAGATGACGTTTGCTGGGCCAACCGAATGAGAATAGCCAGACCGATATAGTACACGGTGTCACTCGATGAGGTCAGGGCAAATGCAGCAGACACCGCAAACGCGAGCGTGAGGCGGATGCCATCCTTCCAGATACGAACGTCCCTGGTCGATTTCAAGGTAAAACGTCTTGGCAACTCTGTCCAGAAATCGTTCCAGTGATCGAGGAAAAAGAACTTAGACGCGCGCTGCCATCGTGTTGGATACTTGGCAGGATCCAGGTGCTCCATATTTTCCCTTAGCTTCTCAATCTCTTCTGCGATATCAAGTAGGCTGTGGTTCACTGCAAACGCATGAAGGAATGAGTTCATCTCTTGCACCTTAAGGCGATTGAGATACATCACATCCACACGAGCTTGTTGAATGGTGTTGGACACTGTAATCGCGGCACTCCGCATGCCATGATAGCTAACGTTGCTAATAACGTCTGATGGACGTAACTGAGATCCTAGAGAAGTGAGAACGGCAATTATCTCTGCCGCCAAAGTGATTGATACATCCCGTAACTTCTCGTCCAAGTCACGAACTTCTCTTCGCATTCCACGCCGGAGCTCACTACCTTCCTCCAGACGCTGGGTTGCTGCAGCCGTCAAGGTATACAGCTGCCGGCGGATCTTGCTAAGGAACGCCAACCGCTCCGTGCGCAGCTCGTTATTCAAATTCATCTCAATGGGTTCGAAGGTAACTTCATGGATGTAGCGCCGAGCATCCTCTGTGATGCTCCGTATTTTCTCGAAGGGAACCTGCTGAAGGGCGGTTGTCCCGTCCACTGGAACGGGTGCCCAAAACCCTTTCACCGCGTTACCCACCGCCGCTGCATACAATTTGTGCAGGGTATCCATCACTTGATTTGCTTCCCAATAACTGAATTTTGGAAAGGGCAGCAGCCAGCCTAGAAACGAAAAGAGGTTTGCGATGAGGAAGTCCCTCCCAAACTCGAGCGGAAACGTAATCGTGTCGCCCCGGGGAACGTGTTCCACGGCCATAATAATAATGATGTACACCATCATCATCCGCTTGGATTCCACATCACCCAGAAGTGAGAGTCCAAGACAGCCAAATATAAGGGCACACCACCAACCGGAATTATGGTGCACCGTACCGAATGCGTTCATGAGGATACCCCAAACCACAAACACTACAAGAGACTGAAGACTCACGACAAATGTCTGCATCTGCGCTCCTAGTCGCTCGTTCACCGAAAGCCCCGCCACAACAGGGACAAGGCCATGGGCGACAAAGAATGTTTGGGTCCGTGAGTACCGCACAAGGAATAGTGTGGGCAAAATGACGAACAGTGTGCAACGAATGGAGTAAAGAACGCTCTTGATAAACTGTTGCGACCTGAAGGACTCCAAAAGGGAGTTGAAACTAAGCGTGTCGTCCTCCAAGTTATTGCGGGAGTGACACTCATTTGCATTAAAAGGGCCGTCCTCAGAGCGCTGTCCGTGCAAGTTATGTTGGACAACCACCTCCTTGCCATTGTCCTGGTTGCCGTAAGGCGATTCAAAGGGAACAAGGCTACGGTGTCGGATGGAAGAAGGTCTGCTAGAGAACGGGGTAGTCGGGTCGGGTAGGGCCATTCGCATATGCGCCGCTACCGAAAATGAGCGCATCAGTGTACGAGAAAAAGAGGCGTTATCGTCCACGGTAAACTTTGGTACCTCCTTCACGTCGATGACCGAGCGACGTAATACGGGCGTTCCACTCGCGCGAGCACGCCCCTTGACGTCCAATGGCCCTGCAAAAGAACTGGACAAGCTACTCATCGCTCCACCTAATTCCCCCTCTTTTCGTTCCGCTGCCAGGGCAGCCTTCTCCGGTGCTTCACCATCAAGCTCTTCTGTGCCATCAAGCATGAACTGATATGTCTTCATCGAGGCACGAGCTTCCACGAGGTGCTTCTCCCGCTCACCTGTCAAATAGGCTTTCATACGAGCGTATTTTGGACTGTTCACATGGTTCGAGGAATCGTCTATGGGGGTGGCCTGACCTGGTGCTGTATGGGATTCCGAGGGAAGCGGGCACATGGAACATTTCCGCGGTCGCATCGTAGTATCCGCCACAGCCTCGTAGGGAGGAATACTGGCGCCTAGAACGGAGAGATGGGGACCTGTACTTTCCTTTCGCGTCCCAGTGGATGCCACTTCTCCATCTAAGTCGTCAACGTGATGAAATACTTCTGGACCTGTCGGACTACTGTGTAGCACCGCGTTTTTACCGGCATACCCTAGTAATGATGGGGTTCGGTGAACCGCACGGTAAGCGCCGCTGTTTCGCCGGTGCATCCCCTCCTCCGGGAATACAGCCGGCATCTGCAGTGAACAGGATGGGGATAAGCATGAGTCATTACCCACGTTTTGTCGCCCCCTTGCTGCATGTGCGCCACCTACAGACTTCAGCTCCACCGATGGACGTACTGTGTGGTCCATGGAGAGCGCCAAAAAGAACCTATAGGCACTCGGGTAAATGTATCAGGGTGGGAGGTCGTGTACTGTTCGACTTACACGGCAGCCTTTGGGGCATAAAAGTGATGCTGGAGCTTACCTGGCTGCAGATTCAGAGAGATCGTATGAATACAGAGAGGGAGAGAGAAAGCCAAAAAGGTATGGAGGATAGATGTGTCCAGTTTGATCGGTTTTCAGCAAGTTGGGGTGTTTTCTCTCTGGGAGCCAAGCACTTAGTTGGAGCAGAGCAGACATCCTACACAACACTACGTAGAACTCAAGCTGGACAAGGCTTGAGAGTAGTGAAATGATGCTTGCGATAGACTGTGTTAAGCGGCAGTATGCTCCCGTTCATAGGAATCTATAACCATATATGCTGGTCAACAATTTCATTTGGCCACCCGCGCGCTTTCCTTTTCCGATACTTTTTTCAAGCAACTCTCATTACAATTCCTTTGGTTGGGCATCTATGGAAAACGCAGATTAATAATAGTCACACAAGGGGACCATCTCCGCTCTATACGGCCCAACACTCGAGGACCAACACATTACACACGTGGCTTTTTGCACGCCATCTTGGTGAAGAAGTCAGACAGCGATGTCTGTTTCACAGCTGGGGGTGTCCCCGGCTTAGGTGTGACACACACAGCGGCAGGAGAGGTCCTGGCCGCGGGCCGCACATCATCATCGAGTTCTAGAGTACGCACAACGCACACCGACTGCGCTGGAGCGCTCTCCGACGTGGATGTTCGTGTTCCCCTGGTACAATTCGTCTTAGTGGTCGGCAGTGACATGTGAGCAGGATCGGGAGAAGGGAAAGTCGCCGAGGGGTTCGCACGAGGTATTATCTTCGGCTCAGTGGGTGGTGTGGCTGAGGAAGAATGCCGTTTCCCCGTCCGTGCAGCACTGCCTTCGGCAATGTGGACCAGGGGGGCACCGTATACAAAGGCATTCATTTTTTCGAGGCCGTCACCTCCATTGCGATAGAATGCGGCGCTCCCCGTGTCGCGCGCTGCCGCCTCGGGTGATATTGGTGAAGGGGTCGGTGTGCACTTTACTTCGCTCTGGTGCTGGCCACCATAATCCTTGCGCTCGATTTTCACTGGGGGCATGTAGTCATCATCATCAAGAAGCAAAGCCATGATTGGAGGTACTGGTGGCGCTGCAAAAATAAACAGGCACTAAAGCCTGAGTTTCGAAGATTGAGTACGAGTGGTTGCGACTTGTAGGCTAACGGACAAGGGGGCAGTGCTTTAACGACTAGTCACAGAAAGACTAAAAACAACCTCCAACATGAGGAATAGGGTAGGGATGGCATGATGGGGCATGTCCTAATCCACGCGTAACAGGCACGCAAGCACACACACACACTCGCACAGACATACGACATACGCTGTTTGCTTCTACACCAACTCTAAAAGTTTACAGTACAGGGCACACGGAGACGTGCACGAAAGCCTGGCCGGAGACCAAATGGTGCTAGTATTTTAAAAAGCTGCCATAACAAACACTATGGTAAAGTCTACATACTGGCTGTGTCCTGAACAAGCCAGCATATCTGAGGTAATAACGCGTTTACTTCTGGGGTACACGCATACAAACGTTCTCACAAGTGGAGAGGAGAGCAACCATCTGATTCTGAAGGTGTTGCTCCCATGGGAAGATGAAATCCCTTGAATTCCGGGGGTGTACTGAACAGACAGCTGTCCTTTTCGGGTTTTGCGTCAGAGTCTTTGACACATGTTGTTGGCATCCCATCATCCCCAGCCTCACTGGATTTAACTATGCCGTTCTTCAACTGCTGGGCAGGGGTGTAGGACGCGTCAGGGTTCTCAGCGCCAGTCGCAGCACCAAGCGTACCCTGCTGCTGCTCTAATAAGTGCTGCTGCGTCAACTTCTTCCCCCGTTCAACCATATCCGCCACCCACACCGGATCCTCTGGCGGATGCACCTCAGATCCGAAAGGACTACCGGCAGATGACTTCGCCACGTGCTGCAGTTCCACGCCCTTCGCCAGCCGCATCGGGTCAACACGAACTTTGATTTGGCTCCGGGTCGCTTTGCAGAAATGCGTGACAACACGCTGCACTTCCGCTTGATAAAAGCGACAGAACTCACTCGCGTTCTCTGACTGCAGGGCAAACTCGGCCGTCTCTGGGGCTATAAAGTACCTTGTCTGGAGCGTGTGGTTGATACGGCTGAGGTGGTGACGGAGCTGCGCTGGGTCACGAGGCAGCTCACGGAGTCCATCGAAGGGATCGCCACCAGTCATAAACATCCTGGTACCACCAAGTTCCAAAAGTAAACCTCCTGTTGCGCTACTGTGTGGAAGAGAGCAGTAATGGGCACGAATAAGTGAAACAAAGAAACACCCTCACGTGACAGCACCAACACACACGAAGAAAGAACTAAGCCGATTGCCCTGCTGCTCAGAAGAGTCAAGCACGCCAACAAAGAGCTAGAGGGCGGATAGAGTTGAACAAACAAACAACAAGAGCAACGAAAGAGGCAGCTAATTCGCGCTAGAGAGAGAGCACACTGAGACAGTAAAAGCATATGATATATATATATATTCTTGCAAGCCGTTGCCATCGTAAATATATATATATATATTAGGGTTCAGCAGTAAAAGTGCCAGCACCAAACCTCAACACATACCCATACATAGAGCTCCCCTGGTGATGCCGGCTACCTCACCGGGGTGCCAGGGTCCAGTACCCCGACGCGGGGGAAGCCAGGCGCCAGCACGGCTCCCGGTCCTAACGGACTGTGACTGGTGGCAGGCTGGCGACTACCAGAGAAAGAGCAAACCCATTCACCGGCGCTCTGGGGTGAGCGTGGACCGCCAGCAGTTCTCCTGCATGTATAGTCATGCTACACATCCTCCACCCATCAGCTTTCCCTGATCCTTATTGGGGATATCGAACAGAACCCTGATCCCCATTCTTCGTGGTGCCCAGCGGAATGCTGTAGGGCTAGCGCAGCCTAAAGGGCACTGCAATCCGCATCTGGGGGAGGAAAAGACGCTGAGGGAGCCGTACGATATTCCCACTAGCGACTTAACCAGAGCAACAATTACAGTAATAATGTGTAGCATGTGCAGGGTAAATGCCTGTGGAGGATAAAAAACACAACAACTCTGCCATCACCAGCTACGCAATCAAAAAAGGGCTAAACACGGTACAAACCCCATTGACCTCCCGCTCCCCCCCCCCTTTCACACACATAAATAATTGATTGTGCAAGTACCAATTAGTTACCAAACAAGTTGGTCCTACGCTCTCAACACCAAAACATGAGACCCAAGGTAAACCGGACAATATTCAGGACCAGTACGTAGGCCGGCAGCTAGCGTAAAAAACAAAGTGACGACATGGAAAGACGCCATTGAGGTTCTACCCCACTTGAGCGTCACCTACATGTTTGATGCCGTCACCTGGTTACTATTGCGCTCAAAAATGCAGACCAGCTTCCCGTTCTTAAACGTATAGGCAAATCGCTCACCTCCGGGGGCAATGGCCAAAGTCAACACCTTGTGCATTAAAGGCTCCGGGACGTCATCGGTACCATCAGGATTGCTTACCTGCTCCTGCATTTGTGTCGGTGAAGTGTTGCCGGGCCACGCCTTGGCAATAGACGCCCCCAGATCGCTCATAGTGACTTGCCCACCTTGTGCAGTCTCATTGGGTGCACGGTTAGGGTCTACCTGATAGTGCACCAGTCGCTGCTCTGCCGGGTATGTGTAATTAACCGGTTGCCACACCGCCACTGCGCCATCATACAGTCCGGTCACGACGGACCCGGAGACATCATCCACCGCAATAGGGAAACGATCGAATATCGAGTCGTCGTCGTACAATGCATCAAGATGCGGCGAGACGTAGCTCATGACAGGCACCATTGCATAGGGCATATCTGGTCGTCGTAAGTCCCAAAGCTTCAGGCTTAAATAGTCACGTGTGACGACGTGGTCAGAGCCCATGAAAGATGCGGCAGAGATACTGCATAAGATCTCATCGTAGGCTTGATAGCTGATAGGGTTCTGTTTCGGTGTCACTCGCGTGGTAATGGAGTACTGTCGCTTTTCCCTCGAGGGAGGGTCGCGGAGATCCCCAATATTCAGGATGCCGGAACTGCGGCTCAAGAGAAAGAGCGAACTGTGGGTGGGATGGAAAGCAGCAGCTGTGACCAGCTCCTCAACTTCGTCCAACGCACCTGACGGCGGGCGCAGGTCAGCGATGCTCGAGGCTTTCGATGTGTCGCTCGCCTCAAAGCTCCACCAGAAAACCTGCAGGTCCTCCACTGTCATGAATGTTTCCCCATCCGCAGACACACTCAAGGCCTGAATACTGTTTGAGCATGGGCCAAACTCTTTTATTGGTAGAATGGTGGGCTGCTGGGGGAGCCGTGCAAAGTAACGCGATCCCATAAACGTCTTACCGACCACATCTAACATTCCAGGGAACGCATTAAACGCGTTAAAGCCCTCACGGCGAACGTGGAACAATTTCACCACACGATCATTGGCTGTTAAGTAACTAATCATGCTGGGAGAGCCGTACGGTCGGAGGAAGCACAAACAGCGGACTCCGGGCTCTACAGTAACGGAGGTAAGTGCGTTTATCGTTTTCGTATAGGCTTTGTGACAGTGGCGGCGCGCAATCTCGCGTCCATTCATATCCTGCACCAGATTATCAGTGCCCATTGACTGAATCGACGTCGACAGACTCCCAGACGTCCGCAGGGACATCAGACGGTCAGACATTGGAAGACTGCTACTATGCGTTATAGAGCGACCCTGCCGCACACGTGCGTTGGCGGCGGAACTAGTACTCATCTCCACATATTCCACATGCCCGCTGTAATCTCCTAGACAAACCCCTAGAACCGGAACTCCACTAACTGGATCAGGCAATGCTGTTAAAGCAAGCGCGCTCACTGACTCATCGACACTCTCCTGTAGCACAGGATCTAAGACCAACGAACCTGTGAGATTCACAGCTTCTTCAGTCAGTATCTCCGCCCTGTCTTCAGGCTCGGGACTGAAAACGGCCCCCTCCAAGGGTAGGTTCAGGCTGTTGCTGCCGCCTGCCTTTTTGGAAGCGTCGGGGGAGCAGCTCGCGGCGAACAGCTGCGAGGAAGACCCGTTGGCCAGCAGAGTCCGCTGGGCTACTGCAACTGATCCGTGCTCTCCCTCGCTCGCTGAAACGTGAGCATTGAGAAGAGGATAGCGCACTGCCTGGAAGTAGTGGAAGACTCCAGTGCTTTCCTTAATGGTGTGGTACATCTGCTGCTCAGTCTCGTAGATGCTGTCAGTAGCTGCAGCGAAGTTTACTGGGGCCATCTTCTTAACCTGCCGAGAGAATTCGAGGGGTATCGCGGCAGAAGCTGCTTTGGCCATGGAGCGCCCCTTCTCGCCCCGCCCAGTTTTCACGCTCGCTACCTGCTTTGCCGAAGTAACTCCGTGACGATCAGGTGCCTCACTCCCAGCCCGTGAGCTACTTGCAGAACCGGCGCAGGAATCCTCTCTAGCGCCATCCACAAGGGTGCGATGATATGGAACTTCACTGTCAGCGCGTGAGGGATTCCGGTACACATTGTGTCTCCTCTGCGGCGCCTCACTTCCTCCTCTCAAACCACGATCGTATCCAAGAGTAAAACCATCGCCTCTACCGTTGCACAGCCAGGATTCTGGCGAAGCCCGCGACGAATCGACTGATTCGGCATCCACTGGAGACTCAGGGCTGAGATTTGGCCGTGCTTCACTTGTAGCACGTGAGCTGCGAGCAAGGGAGTGCTGCAAACGAATACTTTCGTGCATGGGTACTTCCGGGGAAGGAGATTTATTTGAAGCATCCTCACGCACAGGCGGGGCTGGTGTACATCGCGGAATATCGTTCCTAGATCTCATGCTTGGCACTGATATTCGTACGTGAAAAACAACTAATGCACGCCCCCCCACACACACACACAAAAAAAAAAAGAAAAGGAGAACCAGGAAAGAATACACACAAGGAGCGAGCACATCACCTGAGGCATTAAATGTTCCGCATGGGGAAAGTGTGGTCTCTCAAGACCCATATCCGTGTAGAACGCAAAAGGAGGGCAAGAAGTACAACACATTCCGTACCTGAGATATCTATGCTGGGGACAAGGATGGGGGCAGAATAAGGTTATGTAATGGCCCTCATACGGTGTACGGGCCATGAAACAAAAAAAAGGAAGCACCCCGCCCCCTGCCCGTCACCGGTTCGTTCCACATTAGGTTCGTCTATGAAGCTAGCACTGGGATTGCAGCTGGCGTACGGCGGCAAAGCTACTGGCCATCTTGGATATATATGAAGGTTTCTTGGTGGTTTTAGGAGAAAACGTGCACTGCGCCAACTCTTGACGAGCCCTTTCCTCCTCCTGCTCCACCTTCCTTTGCTCGGCATGCAGTTTCTTATTCTTCAAGTACTGGCCATATCTTTCGTAATTTCGGGGTTCTAACAGGGACTCAACGTACACGTTACGCTTGGTACAAAGTTGGGGTTTGAAGCTCAGGCCGCGAAGCGCATCCTTCTCTGCGCGTTCCTTTGCTGCCGCCCTGGATCGCTCCATCTTCGTCGAGTACGCAAAAAGGGCGTCGACGGATCGCGACTGGGTCTTCTTTGCAAGAGGGGAAATGTTTGGTTGAAAGGTGCACGGGTCCGTGTAGGGCGATTTGTGTTTGGTGACGATGGAGTCGCCCACTGGCAGTCGCGCCGCGCGTGTGCGCTCGAGACTACAGGATGAATCGCCAGCATTTGATGCCTCGAGAGCAGAACGTTCAATCATCCGCTTCAGTAGATGTGTGCTAACTGGATTGACCGTCGGTGTGAAGTGCGGGGTCAGCGACGTCTCCAAATCGTGCACTGTACGAGCTCTGTTAAAATAGTATGCATTCTGACGCAGGAGAAACTCACTGAACTGCGCCGCTCGGTTTTCGCATGAGTTGAGGTCCGTAGCTGTACTTTGGTTGATATTACAGGTGGACTGAGTGCTGGCGTTTGCCTTTCGAGCACCCAGTGCATCCCCCTGGAGTACCCCCTTCACCGTGATCTGCTCCAGTAGTGCCACAGCAATCGGGGACTGATACTGCGACTGCACCAAAATACCCTCGGAAAGGAGTGTGTCTCTTGTTTTCTGACGGCAGTCAGCATGCAGCACATTACTCAGGAATACGTCAAAGGTCGAGTGCTTCTCGCTGGCGCTGGGGTTAACCAGTGCCCCGCATTGTTCCCGAATTTCTCGCAGTTCTGTGCGCATAGTCCGCTTAAAACCAGCTTCTTCCGCCTCCATCTGTTGACGTGATGCGGCATCTGCCAGTTGCTGCGGGTACAGACGGTCGTGGACAGACCTTGTACATCGTGGCATTGTGGTCTCTCCTTCACGGCTCCCCTGTTGGACAGTGCGGTTCTGACGCTTAACCAAGGCCTTCGTGCCGGGAGATATCATTGGGTGAAAAGTGCACTCCAGCATCTCTTTCTTCTCCGCCTCCATGCGCTGCTTCTGTAGCTGCATCGCCCTACGCTCTGTGTAGGCTACATCGGCTCCTGGTATGTGATAATGACCGGTGGTCTCTGCAGCGGTGATGCAAAGATTTTGGGCATCAGGCACCGATGTTGTAGAAGGGGGGACTGTCGTGTGGTGCAATTCCGACAACTGTGGTCGGTGGTCGCCCAAATCATGAAAGGAAAAGCTCTCCGATCCCCCAGCAGCCAGGAAAGAAGGACCGCTCTTCCCCGGACTCATCGTGGTAATGTCACTGAGGTTGGGTCTGATGGTTAACGTAATGCCGACCGAGTCTGTCGTCTCGTCGAGTGTCTTTGCTTCCATGGGTGACTTGGTTCGGCTGTGGAGTCGCGCGGGGGAGCGCGTGGGGGTCTGGCAGGTGTCCAGTATGCTCCGCAGGTGCTCAAGAGTGTTCTGATGCGCAGCAACCCATTCCTTCATATCTGGGTGCCGGGGCCGCCGTGTTGGCGTCGTACGCAAAGACGATGCAGATGGTGCTCCACGGGACACCATGGCCTGGGTCAACATCGAAAATTCTGACGCAGGAGCTTGAGATAACGAACCGCCTCCAGCGCTGCAGCCCTTCGGGGCATCCAGCAACGGGTTGTCCAAAAAGGCATTTCTTTGATTCTCGTGGTTAGCGTCACCAGTACCCCCACCGTAGGCCACGTAATCTGTGAGAGGCGTCTTAAAAGGGCGAGCGCCGTGCGGGTGATCCTGCTGCTGCCGATGAGGAAGCACATCATCGGCATACTTTGTGTGCCATTCTCCCTCGCTTTTCGTCAGTGACGCTGGAATGGGGATAAACACCGTGGATGCGGAGGAGCTGCTTGTCGGCGAGGAAAGATGAGCGGATTCCACCTCAGATGCAGCTACGGGCCAACCAGTTAGTGGTGCACGTCCGACATGACCGTCCATATCGGCTGTGGTGCCAGCACTAACATCAAGTGAACCACAGGCGGATGTCATCTCTGTACCGAGCAAAGGGTCCGTGACAGCAGCCCAGTCCATGGCGGCCGGCCTCCCTGCCTTCCAGTTCTCAAATACTTCATCAAGGAAAGACAGAGTAGTAGACTGCAGCTGTTCATTCCGGGGCATTTCAGCTGATGACCGTATAGGAGAAGGCGCAAAGCCGCTGTTAGTCAATGATTCCTCCGTAGAAGGATGCTGACCATAAGACGTCATTGTTCGGCCCCTCTACTTCAAATGTGGACGCAGAAGGTACGTAGCCTCACGAGTTAGGTTCCCCTACTCGACGCAATGAGCCCAAATACAGTGCAATGCTCGTGATGGAAAGTGATTCTATAGGTTTTTGTGTAGCGCTTGCCCTCTATGGGTACCGGAGTTGAAAAAAAGATTCCTGATGGGAACGAAAACAAGCCACGGCGACTAACCTCCAAAAAGCGTGTTGTTCCGCAATCTGCTAGGGCGAGGGAGGGACCAACCAACGCAGTTGTGACAGGTACGACAGCAGATCTGGTTAATATAGAACGGTGCACGAAAAAAAGAAGAGTGCATTCCACTAAGAGACACCAGAGCAATGGGACTCGGGGAAACATTGAGATCACCGTAGATATGAATACAGCAGTCGAAAGAAACCCCTGTAGTTCAATGTCCCACCGTCAAGGTGCGGGGCGAGAGGTCGAGGGAGCCATCACCATAATGATTGAACGCCGCCGAAGTGGAGGCCCTACAAACAAACAGGGCCATGCAACTTGTGGGAGTTTCGACGGTGTACCTGCTCACATGTTTTGCGCAAAGTCTCAAACTGGTCTGCCGCGCCTTTACTGAGACCCTCCACAAACGCCATCTGCGCTGGCGTGTCCTGCTTCAGGTACCATCCTGTCAAAAGCTCCACGAAGTCATACGGGAACCCAAGTTCTTCTTCGTCCGTCTGGCCATCCCAAAGGTCCGCAGAAGGGGGGGCCTGCCGGGTATCTGCTGGGACGCCCAACACCTCCGCCACCGCAAAGACCTCACTCTTATGCAATTCTGAAATGAGCTGCACATCGACTACACCATCACCTGCTTTGCAGAAATAACCAAGATAGCCATCCTCGTCCATGTTGCCGGTTCCCATAACAATGGCAGGAGTGCCACCCTGACTGTACAGCTGGGCTGCGTAGTACGCAGCAGGAGTTCGCATGTAACTCCGCAGCTGGCCACGTGCAAAGTCATTCCCCGGAATCCCCACACAGTGCTCCACTAGATGAGCCAGCTGCTCGTGCAAAGCTGTCTGGTCAATGACGACTTCTGTGGCGTGGCAGCTCGCAATGTTCTCTCGACCACGACGCAATGCCCAGTCGCTGCTGTGAATCGGTTGGCAGATTCCTATGTTCGCCTTTATTGGACTACCAGGGCTCTGCATTGCGTGAGCGCAAAGAGCAAGTACGACAGCTGAGTCAATACCACCAGAAATGCTCGTTACGCACGCCGTCAGCTTGCCCTTCAGCATGTAGTCGTTCAGTCTCTGACATTTACCCTCCACCCACTGGGACGCTTTGAAGTCGCGCTCTGTACGGTACTCCAGTAACTTCTCGTGTAGTTCGGCATGTAATACAGGAGAGGGCATTCCAAAAGAAAAAACGGTTGGCCCGAGGTGTACCAGCCTATTCTGGTCAGCACAATTTCCCCAACCTATAAAAGACGAGCAGTAAAGAGGTGAATAAGAGGCAGCGTACACATACAGGAGAATGAGCATGTGACCAATGCAGAAGACCTTCAGCATAGAAAACGAACTACTCATCTCGCGTTCAGACAATGGGCACCGCCCCAGACGTCAAGATCAAGCTCCATCACGCGGTAAGCACAGAGAGAAGGTAAACCAACGTGCGTTTTCGCAAAAAAAAAGGCCCAGTGGCAACTGGTTGTTGTACATCGCAGCTTCTTTTTTCTCCGTTCTCTCACGCTTTCATTGGGTAACGTACTTTGCGACTTGCTGACAATATATAATGCAAGCTGCTGCTGGACTGTAGTGAGCATGAAGTAGGGGAAAAAGAACGACCACAAAGTAATGAATCAAGTAGCATACTGCTGCACGCTCTCAAAGATGTTTTATCGGTTGTTGTTCTTTGGTTTCACACCTGCTTCCTCACCTCTGATGCACTTTGCGGCGCTGCGTCCATTCAACGGCGACAGCCCGTAGGGACTAGTTGCACACTAAGGAAGAGAAAACGGTTCATCGATCGTGACCCTTGCCACAATGTGCCTAACGAATGGTTCATATCACACCTTCTGTTCTCCCTTAGAAAAGGTTTCCCAGTATCGTACCTTTCAGCATACATACGTATCTACATCCGTCACTGATCACTGTCGCCACGAAAACACTGCACCCCAAAGAGCAGCTCCATGAACAGAACTTACAGAAGCATGAAGGACGAGAGGAGGTGGCTGCCTGCCATGTGCCCACAAAAGCACAACACACGCACACACCCACAAGAACAAACAAACAATGAACGAAAAAAAAAAGGGGAAGGGTGAAGAGGTCCACAAGAAAAAGAAATTATGATTGAAGTACATCACGTAACGGAAAGGGGTCGGGGGAATTAGTTGCTCGCACACAGAGCCTCCTCAGTGCTCGTACTGGATTAGTCGGCGGCAGCGATGCGATGGCTCACAGCTCCACATCCACTGCAGCGGCTTCGTCCAATTCGTGTGCATCGGCATCAGCAGCAGGTTCCTCACTTACCGGAATGGCAGAAGCGCTTCCTTCCAACGGCGCAGCCATCACAGCCGAAGTAGGCGATTTCTGGTGAACTTCTTCACAGCGGGACTGCTTCAGTGGAGAAGTTGAGGTAGCTTCAACCGTTTCACCGTACAAAGTAATAGCTTTCTGTTGGCGGTCCGGGTTCTTGAGGCGAAACCTGTTCACGAGCTGCTCCCGGTAGCCGTGTGCTTTACATCTGTCAGTTGCTGATCCGGTGAGCTTGTATTGCGAAATGAACTCCTCCTGATAGAGCATACCCTCCAGAATGGGATCTGGAGCTCTCCCTAGCTTAGAGTGCTCCGCAATGTATTCCTTCAGTATCTCCTTCTTGATGAGCTCACCACCCTCTGTCTCAATAAGGTTCTCCATCTGCACAAGATCTGCCTGCCGAACCCAGGTATCATCCTGAATCGGCTGAAGGTACGCATCAAGGAACTGTCCCGTCGGCATTGTCAACGCGCTCTCGGTGTCCACCAACGCCACCTGCATGGCAAGCGGATCCTGCATGGCGTGAAGAGCTCTCGGCCTCTTGCTGGTGAATAATCAGGTGGTTAGTCGTTTAGGAAGGGCACTGTTTTTCTGAGAGCGACGAGAGAAATGATCTCACTGACGTGTAAGGAGGACCTATGTAGAGTGATACCACTTGGTAGCAAAAGTACTCGTCACAACAGATTCACAGCACGCGTCACGATTATTCCATGGAGGAGCATAAAGAACAACCACAACAGAAGAGCGAAATAAAGCGGAGGGGTGTCACTACTGATGCAATGCCAGCACAAATGCGCCACAACCATACGCCAGCCTGAGCTTATACACGACCATCCACCGGGAGCAGAACCCTGTTCGGTTCAAATATAAAATTCATTGGAACGGGAAAGGCAATTCCTTCCTCTATGGGCCACGCCTGCTGTGTCCCAAATGAGGGTCTGCACATAGGAGTAATTTGAAAGAAACCAATCATGTGCAGGCAACCATATGTACATATTCCGATTTCTTCGGTTTGGCCAAAGCACAAAGCTTGCAAACACAACAGTGTAAAAAGGGCTGGAGGCAATTCCATGCGACAATTACGCCAAACATGTCTTCAGAGCTGGTGTCACACGCTGAGATAAAGTCGAGGCGTCAAATGATTTGTAAAGCCCACAAATAAAGCAATAGCCCATGGACCTCATCAGAAACATTGAGCATCGCAGTAGACAGGCATCGCGTGCCTCTCACCGAAGAGCATGCACTCACCCGTTCTTCAAGCGCTTGGTGACCAACGATATCATTCGCCGGAGTTAGCCTTCTTGGACCGGTAGTTCTTTACCAGCATCTGTTTATATCCCGCTGCCCGCTGGCGGTCATCAGAGGAAGCAGCTTCCTTGTATTCTTTGAGAAAGTCCTCTTGCCTCTTCAACTCGTTCAAATGGGAATCCGCCGTGTCGGCCTTCATGCTCCTCGTAGCTTGAAA
The DNA here is from genome assembly GCA_020509355.1 of Blechomonas ayalai. NCBI lineage: Eukaryota > Euglenozoa > Kinetoplastea > Trypanosomatida > Trypanosomatidae > Blechomonas > Blechomonas ayalai. Next base: position 105,051 of record JAIZPF010000016.1, on the reverse strand, counting down.
TCTCTGCAACAACGCTTTGCGAGCTGCCACGTCTCCGGAGTCATCTGACAGTTCGTCTGTCTTCACGAGTTGCGCCTGGCGTAGCCATGTGTCGTCCTGTACCGGATGCATGTACTCTCTCGCAAACTCATCCAGTGGCTCCAGCGCCGTCTCAATCTTCTCCTTGGTGATATGAAGGTCCCCAAAGAGGTGCGCCATGATGTGTTACTGTCTAAGTACACTGTCTATGTAAACTCAAGCAAACAGCCGACTGAAAAAAAAAGGATGCTCTCTAACCAAATGCATAAGCACTAACAGCTTGTTTAGCCCACGCTTCTATTTGCTGTTGAGACTGCCCCTGTCCACGACCTGCTCGAAGTAGCTGGGCCGAATCGTTTTAGTTGCCTATGGACAATACAGCAAGTGCAAGCAGACTTGTGCAATCCCACCCTTAGGAATGCGTCGCACGCAACACAAGACGTGAAAACGGAAATGCAACCAACAAACTCGTTTACAGCACCCGATCCCATCAAATCCACTGAATGCGGCACAGCAACCCTCACCCAAACACCTGTCGTGTGCGGCTTCCGTAAGCACAGACGCCCTGCCTCCTCTGTGATGCAATGGACGCTTGCACCTTTAGCTTTCGATAAGAGCCGGCCAAGCACTGTAGACGCAATTCCGGAAAGCAGGGGGAGGGGGGAAGCAACCGTCCAGGGCGCACATTGTCACTCATGCCCCAACAATGAGAACAGTTAAACCGAAATTCCCTTATGACTGGCTATCCTAAGTAGAGTACTACACGGGCATTCCACGGTGTTCTGCCAGAACCCCTCCCCCCACCCTGTCGGATGCCCAGGGAAAGATGCAAAAAAACAACAACACATGTTCACACACATATCGGCAGAAAAGCAATACAAAAATCAGTTCCATTCACTCCTCTCCAAAGCGCAACTTGGTAAAGCGAGCAAGAAAGCTGTTCCGTTCATACCCGACCCGTTAGTAACTGAGGACTAACGCACCTGTATCCGCTACTTGCAAATCGATATCCTCCTCCCATTCGAGTGAGTAGGCGCAATAAGGGGATGAGATAAGCAAGTCACAACAATCCCACAATGTAATGCCACCACAAGAATAACTCCTCCGAGAATCATTAATCACCCCTACCAGCTGTCTACCAATAGGCAAAGCATACCTATTCGAACAGCTACAACAAGCGAAAGAGCTTTACAGATGGAAGGGAACCCTTCATCCAAGAGCAGTAACCACAGAATGCTAAGATTATTATGTGTTCTCCAAAATGTGGGTGACGGCTCTTGGACGGCTCTGTCCTCCATCGCTTCTCCACGACCACAGAGCAAAGAAATGAAGTCGCATGACGAAATCCGTTGTTGGTATGTCTCTGAAAATCAGGAGAGAGTTAGAGAAAGCGTGGCACCCAGGCGAGCTAACGCATGAGAGGGACATGAATGGGCAGAGGGAGTACAGGCGTACAAATTCATTTACTCTCCAGCTGCCAGCCTACTCTCTACTGCATGTAGGAGCATCTCAAGCTCGCTCCTTGAAGCGGAAACTGGAGGCGTTTTGGTGGGCTCTCTGCATTGGTGGCCACTAAACGTTCTTTCAGCTGCAAATTCTGATGACCCTGTGATGCAGGAGCCACCTATGTGTCTCCGACTACTCTTCTCACCATCGGTCGTGGCCCACGGGCTACCCTCACGGCTTCTTTCCAAAACTGAGCCATCCATCGTGGTACCAAAAGACCCTGCATTAACAGCTGCATTGGAGGAATTTCCATTTCTCCTAACATCACAGACACTCTCTAAGGTTGCTTTGCTACACGAAGTCAACGGATGGGCCGAAGACTGGGAGACGACACTGGTTGATTGTGGGCACCGCCGGAACTGCACGATAATAACAGACATGTTATCACAGCCGAGGCGGAAGGGGAGTGGGGACAGACAAGCTTCCATCAGGGCTGATGCAATTTGGGACAGCGGGATGCGCTCCTGAATGCGTGGGCGCACAAATTCAATGACCTGCTCGCTGCTCATCACATCCCAGATGCCATCACAAGCTATCACAGCGAATTCGTCCTTGTCCCGGTTAAGCCGTGTGGTGCGAACCTCTGGCGCGCTCGTGACCGCCTGTTGGTCCCATGGTAACTGGGTATTGCCCTTGTATGGGAAGTCCCCAATGGCGCGGCTAAGGGCGAGCTGTCCATTTACCCGCCTGTTAAGAACATAGCCACCAGCACGTTCAATCCGGTTCTGCTCGCTAGTGAGGAAGGGCTTGTGATCGACGCTGAGGGGAACCGCCTCGCCGCTCCGGCACAGTACACAGCGGCTATCACCTGCATTGGCACAGTAGAGATAATCCCCTTTCACAAGCAGCACCACCGCCGTACTCCCACTACGATCACTCCGTTCATGGTGAAACAAGTGCTTGTCCACGGCAAGGAAGCCGTCAAAGAGCGCCTTGGTGATGTTACCCTGCTCAAACACGGCAGTTTTGCTTACAAAATCATACATATGGTTACCGCAAAACTTAGACGTCGTGGAGCCACTGTGGCCGTCATAGATGCCAAAGAAACCTCCGTCGTCTAAAAGAAGATGGGTGTGGGCATCCTCCATCGTACGGCGCCATCCCTGCATGCTGGCAAAGCCGTAGTCCAACCAGATATTCCCCTCCTCCTTCGTCTCCTTCCTCCTGACGGGCTGATCTAGAATGTCCGCTCGACGGAGTGCATTGTGGTAGGCGACGAACTGCTGAGAGGTCTTAATGCATTCGAGGAACACATTAACGCCTTCCAAATAGCCGCTAAGCCACAAGACGATCAACTGTGAGACCGCAGCAAGCCATCCGTACTCGAGTAACACCACAACCTCAGAAAGCATCAGAACACCCAAAAAAATGTAGCTTCTAACCGCTTCATGGCGCCGGGCTCTGATGACACGAATATCCAAAACGGAATATGGCAACCCACCAGCCTCCAACATCGATTTCAACTCCCGCAGCTGGCTCTGCGGCGAGGGCACGGATCCTGAAAGAGGGAACTGTCCTCGTAGTGCTACGCAGTCGTTATTCAACTGCTGCATGGCAGGACTCTGCCCATTTGGCGGCATCGTGGCCCGCTCCGTACGCCGTTTCGATCCACCATGTGTTACGTTCTGTACGCGCTCTTCCTCCTCTGCAAGTAGCGAGACATGGCGGAGGGTACGTGGCATCGGCACGCGCTTCGTATTTTTCCCTTTCGTTAACAGTGGTACGTCGGTACCCACAAATGTGCGAACGCTCACGCTCACACACAGAAAGTAAACGCACCTTAGTCTGGCTTCGCGGCCTACAATGAGCGTGGGCGCGATGCTATAGTACTGATGAGCGACAAAGACCAATGGGGGATGTACGGAGAAAAAAGTAGTAACAGTGAGCCACGGCAGCCATGGCGGGCGGCAAGACAACAAACAACGTTTACTATGCATGACCACATTACGTTGCAGTATCACTGTGCCATAGGTGTAGTCCCTGGCGCAATGGAAGCTCACATGGAGATATTTGATCAGACCACCCAACCTAAAGGCCTTCATTACTCCTTTTATGAGCACCCGGCTGGCCAATCCTAGATGTGCCACCCGTAACCCCAGTCAAAGGAACAGGAATGCTGGCACACAGACACACAAAAAAGAGCTATATCGTAAAGTGAACGCAAAGTGCCACGTCTCGTCCGTCTTGATACCTACAACCACCTACTGTGTCAAAACGGTAGGATACTGACCAAGTACGAAACTCAGCTGCGTGCTGGAACGGTCAACTACAGGATAATTATCTCGAAACGGTACCCAATTTTTGCCCAGAGGTGCCGTACCACAACACATACCCTCGAGGCGATCCCTCACTATCTATACGGACTGGTATCTATGACTGTAAGACAACGGACTGGTTTTTTTAAAAAAATCAACCAAAAAAAAAATGCGACACGCCGCAACGGTGGCAGCTCATGTGTCGCTCTTCTGCTCATGAATAGCCACTGAGAAGCAGACCTGCTCAACAACCCCACGGGAGGGGGTTGGTAGAGTCCACGAGGCACCGGATTCGCGTACAGTGTATTGCGTATCCGCTGCACGTAGTGAACAAGTGCGGTATTGTATGTTATTTTCTCCCTTTATACAGCTCAACTGTATATGCTAAAAGGAATCTTCAAGCGCTGGCGGGGGGTGCCCAGCTTGTGCGGACCGTGGCTGGGTGACTTCGTATTTGGTTCCTCGGAACAGTCACAGTGCTCACTTACGATCGAATCGCTGATGCACTGCATGGACGGATGGCTATGATTATTCATGGGCGACCCCGCACTGGGAACGGCATTCAACGTCGCAGGCTTCTGGGCCTTTGATGGAGTACCACTAGGTGTGCTGCTCGTCGACATGCGCCGAAACTGGCTATGTAAAGTCGGTTTCACAGGCCTTGACGTATAGCTCTGGGCACCGCGAGACGCAGGAGCATGCTGAGCTTCCTCTCGTTGTGCAATCTTCGCAGATACAGCATCGGAGCTTTCGTCGAAGTGATCCACGCTACTAACGGCACTGGCACGTGACGCATTAATATTGTAGCTCTCCGATTCAGGTGTTTTACTTTTTTCGTTTAGGGCGAGCAACGGACCAGACAAGCAGTCCGTTGGCATGGCTGTGCGCTCCAGAGCGTCTTCTGCGGCAGCCACCAGTTCCAGGAATTTGCAGCTGAAAATGGCGTGCTTGGGAGTCTGACGGAGCGAAACAAAGTCTTCTGATCTCTGCATGTCAACAAACGCCTGCAGCACTCCAGTGAGCGCCCCAACTACCGGAGGTACGTCGGGGAGACATAGGCTTGAGGCCTCACCTACGTGACTGGTCGGGTTTTCAGCATTGTCTATGGTTGTCTCCTCCGTCTGACATGCGGATGTGCACAATTTCTTTTCCCCCGCCTCCGTCTGGGTGGATGTGCCACCAACCAGCAAAAAAAGATTCTTCTTCACCACGGCTTCCAACTGCACACGTGGAGGCTGGCCCAGTCCGAGCGACTTGGGAGGCAAGACTTTTTTTGTACCATCGATGGGGAGAACGGGAGATGTAGCATCTGCTAATGGGGGCATTTCATCCACACCGTTACCGTTCACCCCAACGTGGCAATCGGTGGGGTCATCCTGGCCTGCAAGAATAGCACACACCGCCTGACTGACTGGGTCCACAGCAGAAAGGGGCGCGGCCATTGTACCTGCCCCTACCGCAGAATGTAGTAACGCCAGAGGATTGCGTTTCACTAACAAGGCACGCGCAGTCTCGGGCAGGTCCTGGAGATATTGGTACACATTTGACCAGGCAAGTGGACTGGATGGCTCTGCTACAACTTCCGCTAGCAGTGCCGAGAGCTGCTTCTCCGCTTCGTTCAAAAGGAAGCTTGGTAGCCGCTCGGATTCAGACCTGCTCGGGGACCCATCGCTACGTACCCTGCAGGACAACTTTCGGCAAGGTGACAAATCGAGTCCGTGGTCCGTCAGCTGTGTATCGTTAACGGAATCCTTGCCGACAATAGGACTGAGGGAAGCAAGGGGGTCGACCTCGGGGGAAGCCGTACGGGGGAGCTCCATGGCAGGATCCTTTTCTCTTGGAGGGGGTGAAACCTCGGTTTCCAGGTCGTTCTTTAAGCAACGCCCCGGCTGAACGACAGCGCTATCAAGCCGCCGAACCGGCGCACGTGGAAGCCGCTGGGAAGCAGGAACCTTGGTGTCCCGCTCAGAGGAGTTGTTATCCTGCTTGAGTGCACCTCCTTTAGCAGCCACAGCGCTCCCAATAGAAGCCGATCTTTTTGAAGCAGCCACATCCACTTGTAGTGAATGCAGCCTGGGGGGAGAGGCAGAAACATGAGTGCCGCGTGTTACAGAAGTCGTATTCCCTTCCGCCCGAAAAGCTTCAACCGAGTTGGAAGGAGGACTGCTTAACCGATGCTGGATAGGACTCAGACTCGCCTGATTTTGACGGTGGTGCGTAAGGGAAGTAACAGTGAGCAGTTCAGAGGCCGCGCTTTCCTCGGAGCGATGACCCTTGTATCCAGTACGGGATGGGACCGGAACGGCTCCTCTCGGTCGAGATCGTGAGCTGTTCGCGCGACTGCGGCTGACCGTTCGTGCACGTGGCCTTGCATCACCTCGCTGCGCCGCATGCCGGGTGTCATCGCGTGGGGTTGACAGCTTTTGCACGGCGAGCAAGATAGTAATACCCGCTATTCCGCATCCGAGAATGAGAAGCTTCTCCTTGTCCACATTCGACAATAGCCCCATTGTAGTCCAACAAAAAAACTCAACAACAAAAGAAAGAGGTAAAGGTGCTTCCCTTGACTTCCGTCTCGTAAGTGAGACAACGCCCAGAAAATAATGGAGAAAAGGGTAGTGACGGCGCATGAGATCGTAAGCTCCCGGCAAGCGACGCCGCTGCATGATATATGGGAGTAAAGTATCGCTGCAACGCAGTGAACAGTGAGTCCACATCCGAGAGAAGGGAGAATCACTACGTTAGGCATTTAAAGCAAAGAAATGAGTGGGTGCGTTACTATATAAATGTTGTCGCTCGTTGCACGTCACACATAAGTAGAGCCATATGAAACTTCTGACGGCATGAAGACAGCACAACAGCCTCTTTCGCCTACAAAAGACATGATTCAGGTCGCCAGCCTCTTTAGGTTAGGATGCAAAATGGAGGATATCCGCTGCAACGCTATCCCGCTTGCTACCTGAGAGGCCAGTCCTGAGAAACACGTCTCTGCGGCAGTGGGCATGACTTTGAGAATGGCGTCGCACTGGGATAGAAGGGAAATGTGCGGAAGCCTTCCCTCCGGTGGTACGAGCAGAAGAACACCAGTCCCAGCCTCGCGACGTAGGGTATCCTCATCGTCGCATAGGCTTAAAAGGAAAGACTTATCATGAATATGGTCATAGTACCAACGTATGGACTCTGCCGAGGTCACACCACCCTTTCCCTGACCGTTCCTAGCATCGTCGCCGTACAAGGAGGCATGACCACAGTCCAGGAACCACCATCGGGAGGCCCCACCTGTATGCTGTTCCACTTTAGCCTTCAGCTCCTCCGACCAGCGGGCCATACATGCACTGCCATCACGGTTCGTCTCAAGGCCGCTTTCGTCTTGATGCTCTTCCTCCGCACCCCCCTGGGTTTCTAGCGACCCAAAAACATTCCCGAGGTACACCGGTCGCGTGTAATGGTAACTGCCAACGGACCCCACCACATTAAACTTCCTCCGCCCAACATAACAAACGCTGTCCACCAGAAATGCATTCGCGTTACGAATCAGACCACCGAAGTTACGCTGGTCGTAATCATTCTCGTAGAGGACGGACAGACCAAAACGATAGCGGGGAGGAGTGCGCCCCGCGTTACTGAACTGCAGTAAAGCTGCGCGATACGCCATGAAGGCGCTCTCAATCTCGGAGCATTCCTTTCGATAGAAAAAAGGATGAATGGGGCGACGATCAACACGAGGTGAAGAGTTCACACCTGCGGGTATCGCCTTGCAGTCGCTCGAGGATACTTCGAGGGCGGTTTCATTGCTCACAGTGGCGCTAGCACTTTGTGGCAGTGCATGTGAAAACTGCTTCTCATAAGCCTCCACCGCATCCATGCCTGTCTTTCTCACCATGGCCGCTGCTAGGCATTCCGTTTCCGAAGAGACTTGGGATGCCGGCTCGGCTAGCGTACGCGCGGATGGACAGTGTCGATCTATAAAGGCGTAAAAAAGAGCAATTCCGAGAGATGTTACCACATTCAGCGAACTAATGGTGCCGTACTGCGGAATATACAGTACCGTAGAAGCGAATGGAGCATGGCGTGCGCTGGAAGAAGTGTAATTGGCAGCATCCAGGCCATGAATAAGACTCGACCGTACACCGTGATTTTCGTGTCCCACTACTAAGCGAGCTTCTTGGGGAAAGCGGGAATGGAATATGCTTTGTGAGCGTTCAGTAAAATTTTCAAGGGCCACAATGGGGTATGACGAGAGGTGCTGTGAAAGAAAAGAAGCTTCGCCAAATGAAGCTAGCTCACTAATGCGATCGTGAGTTACCGTACCCTCGCCCTTTTCCTCAGAGGTGGACAGTTCGTCGGGGTCAAATGATTGACGCCGTCTCTGTAGATGTTGGATATCGTGCCAGGAGGAAACGGTGAGAAAGCACGGTGGAGCTAGGGTCCCAAAGAACATGCAAGTACGTATCGAATTGGTAGCGTTAAAGGCGCTGTGGCAGCCCTCCAGTCCGACATGGATGCCAGGTACCCATTGCGTAATCTGCGGCCAGACCGGAAGCTTACGTGACCAGCGGAGGAGCGGGTTCCCGTCAATGGGTATGACGCGGCGTGGTGGCCTCGTTGTCTGCTTTAGCAGGAAGCGAGAAACCCAAAAGCATTTCATCGTGTCGCATGGCGGTAAGCCGGGGGATACTCAGGCACAAAAGCCGAGTCGGCTAGTTCAACTGCCTTGGAGGCTCTTGTAACGGCAACCTCACGTGTCTATAAAAAGGAATAGACAGAGAAGGAAAAAATAATGTAGTACAAGCAGGCCCAGCGATAGAGTCCAAGAAATGAGCATGCTGTTCCAAAAAAAAAAGGAAACAGCACTACAATTCAACAAAGCAACCCTATTGTGAAATACAAAAGCGGCAGTACATCATAAGGAATAAGAATTTCGCATGGTATGCAACAAAATAAAAAACCTTCTCACTCACTTTGACTGTCTCCATCGCCATGAGCAGGGGCAGGAAGGAAACAATTAGAGGAGTTGATAGACCCATAGCGGGGATCGTTGTGACAGCTTAAACAAACAGACACTACTAATGCTAGCACTAGATAAAATGAGAAGGACAAAGGGGGTGGCAAAGAGTAAACTGAAAGGGCAAAAGAAGTCACAAAAGAATGTCTACAGGTCTGCGAACAAGGACACTTCTCCAGCGGTTGTCATCAGGCACTTTACTGGCCGGTCCCGCCATCACGCGCAGTTGTGCAGGAAAAGAGAAGCTACTCAGCACACGACTACCCATTACCATCATCATCGCCACATACACACAGGCAGGCATACAATATGCCGGCTCTCGCTACCTGAATGATATGGGCATCCAGCCACGCTGAAGCTCTCAACAAGAAGGGTGCGCTGAGGTTAAGACGGCCTCCATGAGGACCGTCAGCTGGTGTCCTGAAAAATATGCAATATTCCGCACTTAACACCTGTTTGCACATTGGCCCCCTGGCGGATGACCAATTCGCTGTCTGGAATGGTTACTTCCGCAACACGAAGCTCAAACCTCGGCGCACTCCGTCGAGACCACACCTCTTGATTCACCACTAGTACGCCTGTCGCCTTCTCGACATCGTAGGGATTATGGTACTCCTCTGAGACAGCGTCGCGATAATGCGGAGAGCCACCATGGGTCACAGTGGCGAAACGCGGCCGTTGGGACGGTAAAAACATGATATGCGGCAGATACTCAATGTCAGCCGCCGTTTTTCTTGCGGGACCATCCTCATGCTTGGGACGTTTGACCTCCTGTTTCAAGTCACTATCGTGCTCCCTATCCTCAGCACCGCTAAAGATCCTTCGCCAATTTTCTTCTTCTGAGGGCAATTTGTCCTTGGTGGGAGTACGAGAGTCATTCATCACGTCATCCACATCATTTGCTGGCGGTGCGAAATCCATATGAAGCTGCTCCAGGTGCTTCAAGTCCATATGCGACGCTGGTAACTCAAATATTGGGGTGTACAGACGACTCCTTAACAAGCTTTCCACGACACGTCGCAGGCTACCTTCGGCGGAAGGCCATCGCTCAACCATTCGCTCACGCATTTGGCCGATAACGTCGTCGTTGCATACACCAAAGTGCACACCATTCATGGAGATGCGGCAGGGATTTGAGCGCACCAGAATGTCCTGTGCGTCCTCTAATGCGTACATCGTAACCGGTAGTACAGGAACCTGCGTGGCGTCGTCCCGGTGTGAAACGAGGATCACCTTCAGGTGAGGCACCTTAGGTAGTGTAGCGTAGTAGGATTCGAGCGTGTCCTCGATAGTGTCGACAAAACCATCCAACTGCTCCGCAAACGTGGCGTCGAGGGAGGGCAAAAAATCCTTCTCAAAATCTTCAACTGCCTTTACAAGCGGGCCACCGATTATGAGGACGTCAGCACCGCGGTGGAGAGCTTGGCGGACCACAGCTCGCAGTAAGGCACTGATATCATGCCTGGGAAAGGGGCCACTGCAAAAGTGTACACGGAGCGCCTGTCCCGCGGCGTTTTCTGTGGGCAGCCTGCTGCCCATGTTCCATGGCAGCACCGGGGGCCGGGGTAGGATCAATTGCCGTACAAGAACACCTGTTAGCGCACCGGTAGAATTGCGCTGAAAGGGTTCACCCACAATACCCACCGGCATACCAGGGTACACGCCCGTGAACTGCGGCAAAAGCTTTGTATAGAGCGACAAACGGCTCCCTAGCGCGGCATGGCCGCTGACACCATTATCCGTGAAAAATGGCGGCCTCGTTGTATGATCTCTATTGTTGGTCTCCATCATGGATGCGGACTTACTGAGGGCCATAAAGGGAAGTGTCTCCAGAGCAACGTCTTTCGTCATTGCAGTAAGCGCAGCCATGTAGGCTGCCTCGTCTTCAAAATCGCAGATGACGTAAAATTCCCATGGAACCAACAGCTCCTCGCCAATGGCAGTGGGATCGGTGACATGTGTGAGAATGCCCACAGCCCGATAGGTACTGCCTGTCGTATCGGAAAGCCCCTGTCCCTCCAAGTGCATCAGCGGCGCCTCGGTCCCCTCGGTTTCATCTGCTTCTTTCTTGATGATGTCGCTGCTCTCCGACTTCATGATGTCGTCCTCCACCTTATCTGCTGGGATGGTGTGTTCCCACAGCGGGATGCGCGCCAGCATGCTTCGGTAATAGCGAATAAGGGCATTTCGGATGCTGGTGGCCTGAATATCCTGCCGTCCACAATACGATGTGCACCGAAAATTGGCTGTGCTCCGAGCATCAACGAGCAGCCGGTGCTGCGTTCCCAGGGAGCCGACAACAGGCGGGTGTTCCAATCGTGCTGGCGGGTGCTCCGATCCGAGCAGGAGAACAAGGTTGGCGGCTGCCTTCCACTTATGCTCCACTTGCATCAAGCGTACCGTTGGAAATTCCTTTCGGCTGCGTGGCACGTAAGGATCTTCTGCACTCTAAGAAAGCCGCTCTGAAGGTCTATCCTATTCTATGTAGAGACTGGCTCAGCAGATCCTAAGCGGTGGGAACACTACAACAAGCCAAGGTCGAGAAGCAACAAAAGGCAAGTCAAAGGAACTCATACCTTCACGATCCACCTGCAAATATACTCGCCCACTTCTCCCTAGCTTCAGGGAAGCCAATCCCAGATGCTTGAGAAGAATTCACCATATGGTAGCAGAAGCACCCGCTTTCTCGGCCTCCCCATCTAGCGACTTGAAACGGCGAGTACTATCAGCACGCCCCGCTCCCACTACGGACTCACACCCCACCACCACCATCACAGAAAAAAAAAGCATACCCCGGTGACACAAGAGCTTTCCTCAGTGCAAAAAGGGGAAGGAGAGCCCTCTCTGGCGGCATTGAAGGAATCGTTGAGGCTGGCAGGCGCTCATGGCCACAGGTAGCATTCCTCCATGCAGCATCTCTCCCCGTCCAAACGTCCACGCCCTGTTACTTGGACGTTAGAAAATCCTCTACTGCCCTGTCTAGTTGATTGCTTGCCTTCGAGTATGCGTCAAACCAAGCCCCCTGGGCGGCGCACGCTTGCCGGAGGAAGCGCTCGGTTGCCTCAGCTGGTTTACCAAGATGAGAAGATATCATCGCCAGGTTAGCAGCCGTCACAGCATCCTCCGAGCGTATGGCAAGGGCATCCAGGCAGCTTCGCTCAGCAGCCTCATAGTCCTTTAGGGCCATCTGGGCTAGTGCCGTTAGATTGAGAATCATAACACTTTGGCCACATCGCATGGAGACCTCCTTAAATGAATGGAGTGCCCGATTAAACATCTCCGCGCTGGCAGCTGCCACCCCAGTGTGCAGAGCTACAATACCAGTGTACATGAGCGTCAGTAGCGCCTCGTCGTCGATCTTCTCCATCAGCTGAACCTCCGTACGGGCCAGCTCCGGGCGGCGGAGGCGTAGGAAGGTTTCCACCACAAGGGCATGCAGCTCAATACGCTGCCGCGAAGCATAACCACCCTGCGCCTCCGGTAATTCCTGAAGCCATTTCTTTGCCAGAGTAAGCGCAGCGGCGTAGTCCTTCATATGAATGAGCGCTGCTACCGCCAATGTTGCACCAAGGATGGCATCGCGCCTCACCTCCCCCACCGCACTGGTCATCTTTTCCACCAGCGCGCTGACATCAGGGTGCATATTACTGTCGACAGATGGATGCGTCTTGGTGGCCAAAAGGAATTCTGCCCAAGTGCGAACCGCTACGAGAGGTAGGGCTGTGGCGGACCGAAGCTGACCGATAACCGCTTCGCATTGGCCAAGGCCAAGCTGCGCTCGGGTAAGAATTGCCTCTTTTTCCTGATTGAACACGGCCACGTCTTCGGGCTTCCGAAGAGATGTCCTGGCACCACTTGCATCAGCGATTGCTTGATGATAATTGCCCACTGTGAGCGCGTTGCGTGCATCAAAAAGCTCGTCGGCCATCTTACTTGACAGTCGTATACGAGATATACACGCACACGTGTTCTCTCCTACCCGCAGAAACAGCCCTAACCCTCTTAGTGGTATATATGTCTATTCCGTCTTAGTGCAACCCCGGCAGAACTGATGATACTCCTAACTGACCAAGCAAGACAAGGAAAAAAGACTGTATGTTGTTGATGAAGGAGGTCTTCCATGACCATCCGCTGCTCCGTATGAAAAGAAAGAGGCCCACTCAGTCCAATCCTTCACGGTCACCCATCAATAAAGATGTTCAGTGCGCCATTGAAGGTGGGAGACATATTTGGTCCCCCGCAAATCATTGTTCTCCTTCCTCTTGTATGAAGCAAAAAAGGAACCCTTACTGCCACCTTATCATTTATTTTTAAGGCACCACCTCTTTGTTGCTCTCTGCTCTTGTCGGTGGTGTTGCCCCCTCCCTCCGACACATCTCTCTCTCTCGTCAAGTGGGACAAGGTAACTCCTGCAGAAACAGATTACATTACACCGTACTTCTAGAAAGGGTAAAGGTCCGATTTCCTCTCCCTTACCCTTGCTGGGAATTCCGCTTCAGAGACTTATACCGCATGCATATGCTAATAACGTATCTGTTCAACCCCAACAACTACCACGCCTATAAGCCGCTTTGTCGTCCTCCAAGAAACCCTCCGTGTCACAGTGCATGTACACACAAAAAAATGCTCCCATTATTATCACCTGAGTAGCACATCGCGCTCCTTGCCCCTTCATCTCAGTGTTATCCTATTTATTACTTCTTTTCCAGTCGACGATATATTCAAAGCAACACTTTGTACAGCACAACAAGCGGCAACGTCCAACCGATGGACTTCATTCTCAACCTCAAAAAGGTATCAAGAAAGACATTATTTATCCGCCAGAAAGTTTTATCCTCGTTCTATCGTCATACCTTCCCCCCCCTCCCAAACAGTTTTCTGGGGCCTGCCTCCCTCATGCCTAACATACATACAGTATGACAGGCACATTTTCTCGTTGAGTGATTGCCTCTGAGAGTCTGTAGATGAAAGCCAAAAGTGTCCCACCTCCAAAAGGAACCGAAAACACGCACTGTTCTTCCTGAAAACATAGTTTCAGATGTTGGGCATTCCAGATGTTGAATTGGCTTTACCCTCAGCGCACACATACATAAGCACACCCCACGCAATAATCGCGTCTGCCATAGAGGCAAGCTATGATGTGGCTAAGACAGCGAGCATAACCTTAGGATACCCTCTGCAGATAGGCACATACACAACAACTACTCGCGAGGACGCAGGTGATATCCGTCAACATCTTTGCCGTTGTGATAGCCTTCATGAGTTGTGATCCGATGACCCGAACGGGGTATCGCCTACCGTGGTAAGTGTGGGTGAGAAGACAACTCCTCTGAGGAATGTGCAAATGCACAGTGACTACCCCACGCACACGTGCCACCTCTCTCTACATTCATGCACATCTTCGTCTTGAGTTTTGTAGCATCAATACCCCTGCGTGGGCGACTGACACGCGGAGGGGGGGGCTGCATAATCTGCTGATATTCAGCAGGAATCTGCCAGTGGGTTGTTTTGGTGTTGTGATCGATGTAGTAAGGCTCGCCTGTATCCGTAAAAGACATTTGCCATCCATGAGGGAGCTGAAGTGGCACAGGAGCATACTCTGGACTACTGAAGTTACCATTACCGTACATCGTTCCGAGAGATGTAGGTGCTGCTGTATCAGTACGAGTGACGAATTAGTGAGACACTAGGCAACGACGATGGCTAATTCCTTCGCTAAGGTGGGCAACCAGAACAAAACGGGCTGGGGTCTGGCAAATAGGGAAACAAGAAACCGAAAAGGGCGGGAAGTAAAGCAAAACCTTTTGTAGTCAAGCAAAGGCTGGCGCTGGTAAGAGAATACGAGAACATTGCTCAGGAAAAACAGTTACATAGGGGGGGGCAATAGAACACTCACGGTTACTTGCCCGGTGTTCCCTTTTCCTTTGATCGTTTGCCATGTTACCTCGATGGCATACGTTTCCCGAGTAATCAATGTAACGCACAGCAAGGAATGTCAAGCGAAACAATTGACCATCACGCTAAGTATGCTCATTACAACACAGATGAAACAGTGGGGGTCACCTCAAGACGCTGTCTCATCCTACCCCTCCAGAGATGCCCTGGAGATATCATTCGGAGACACCTTCAGGAGGTACCTCCGTACATCTCGCTGAGTCTGGTTTCCACTGAGAACAGCACTCTTTGTCCCTTAAGAACCTAGACGGTTTCCTCCTGTCATTGTACTGTGCGTCCTGAAGGAGAGCGACAGCCGTTGGGAGCATCTTCAAATAACTGTAACAGTCTATGGTTGATCACGATAAAGCATTGGCCAAAGCTGTATCGCCAGCTGTTACCGGTCTATAGCACACCACTTCGATGAGCTGCGAGGCCAAAGTGGCTTACACAGTGTTTCACCCTCCAGGCCCATTGTGAACGCGCCAGCAATTGGAATCTAGACCGATGGAGACAATCCCACCAGTCGGAAAGTGGTCAGTTGCAAGTGATGTGCAACGCTCAAAAAAAAAAAAGCTGTTAACAGAGCACTTCTCCTGATACAGGCAAAACACCAAATGTGGAATACCATTTCCTCCATCGTTAAGCGCCTGAGTCATGCTCGTCAGTGGGACTCCTGTATACATCCTGCAACTCGTGCATCCTAAAATAATACTGATGGGGTAGCATACTGATACGCATCTCTACTGGTGATGGAAGGGGAGGTAAGTTCATACCATCCCTGCTTCGCACTTTCAAAGTGCCAAGCGTGCAGTAGAAATGAAACATTTTTTTTGCAGTTCTTCAAATAGAGTGATGTCTGTTACCCGGCATCTTCCACCAGGGCAAAACCAGCCTACACCGCCAACGATGGGTTTCCAGGAAACGTACCACAGTCCTAGAA
>JAIZPF010000016.1:76944-89292 GCA_020509355.1 Blechomonas ayalai | reverse complement strand
CCCCCCCCCCTCTACTTACAAAGAAAGAAGAACGCTCTCATCACACTGTTTGTACTAGCTTACACGGGAAGTGTTAAGTGACCTTAGAGAAGAGTCTTCACACAGTACACACGCTCATAGAGAAAAGTTAATGGGGATAATGGAATGAACAAGTACCTTTTTCCTCAAAGACCCGAGTCCCTCGCCTCATATCTAGTGAAGGGCTACAATAAACTCAGAAATCGCACGAAGACCACCACCGGTACCAACGCGATTCGGCCCCTTCATGAATGTCACTGAGGCGGCACGTGTACAGATTATGTTACTCGGTACAAACAGGAGCATCCCTTTTAGTTATGGTGTATTACCCACTTCACCCACCCGCCCCGCGCTTAGTTATCCACAAATACCCCCTTTTAATGCTTCATCGAACGGAAAATTCGATTAGATTTTCTCTTCGGTTGCGCTGCCGTAAAAGCGTGTTCTATGGGAGCCTCACCTTTGCCTTCCTTGATACTTTCTCGTTGGCGCTTCAGGATGTGCTTGACGGTTGGATCCGTACCCCCTCCACGCCTTTTCGTCTCCTCTGACACAGTGGAAAGCCATGCCTCTGCCTTGAGGAACACAACATCTTTAATAGCAGCCGCAAGCGACGCGCTTCCAGACTGCATCATTGTATCGAGCACAACTCGACCGGCCCAAGGGGAGACAGCGAGCTCGAACACGTGTGGCTTCAGCTCGTTCAGAAGCAATTTACGCTCCTTGTCTAGGAGACGGGTACGCGTTTCACGCAAGAGGGCTTGAATAACGTAACAGGCGTGCGCGTGCAGAGCATAGGAAACAAGGGCGCTAGTCGAAATTCCATAATGACGCTTCCTATTGAGCTCCCGCTGCTCCTTGCGAGATATCACCTCTGTTTCGGTGCCTTTTGCTCCTTCCTCGTCATCCCCATCGTCTTCCTTCGTATTATCCTTCTCATCCTCCGACGCATCAGCCTGCTCGGCCTCCGCCGCCTGCTCCACGAGCTCGTTAACAATACGGCAAATAACTGCGTCATCGGCGTATACGAGCATCTTTTGCATCACACGAGAGCCTTGTGCGTAGGCGAGCGTCTCGTGAAGATTGGAAAAGGCCTTCACCAGCTCCCCTGTCAGAGCGGTGCGAACGGGCTCAGGCGAAGCCTGTAAAAGCGCCTGAATCAGAAAGGAAGCAGAGGTGTGGTTCACTAACTCAGAGATGTTTTTCTCGATGGATTGGAACACAGCCGTCGCACATTCGCCGGAGGCGTCAGCTTCAAGTAGCTTTTGCAGCACAGGAGAGCCCACTGGGCTCTGCGACAAGCTTAGCGCCGCCGATGTCAGCTGCTTTCGCTGCTGCTTGGTGACTCTCTCCGCATCAACCTCAATGAAAGTGCGGAGCAGCATGGTTCGCACTGGGTCCATGGCTACGTCATGAACGGAGAGAGCTGCACCTTCCGCATGGAATAGGGCCTTGTAAAGCTCCTTCCGCCCGATTTCACAGAATCGTGCAGCCGCGATCGCCACAGGTACCGTTGGCCGCTGGCTGATGATGCGGGGCACCAACCCTTTTTCCAAAATAGTCTTCCATAGCTCAGTGCGATGCGGGCCATCACCGTGCTCAAAGACAGCGCAGAAGGCGTGCACATGCCGTGGGGTGAGGGCCTCTCGACTCGCTGGGCTCTTCTGGGCAATCGAGTTGGGTTGAGCGCTAAACTCCGGAAGAGCGTACCCGTCGTCGTCGGATGAAATACTTTCCTGTGCACTGGGGGCTATTGGGAAAAGGTAGTCCTCTGCGTGCTCGCACAGATGCGCACAGATAGCATCCTTGAGTTCAATCGGCACCAGCACATGATGCATCAGCTCGGTAACCACCATGGACTCATTCTGTGACGCAAACAACTGAGAGACTGCCACATCCAGGGCGTCACCCTCCTCCTCGCTCAGCTCCCTTTCCGCTGCTACGACCAGCACTGGAAACATAGCATGGATAACCCTCTCCCATCCGTGTTCCACGGCGTGGATGTACTTCGCCACCACACGCTGAGCGTATGGGTGTGTTGCGAGGGTAGCAATATACGGCTCTAAAGACGGGGTGACCAGCTCTGCACACTCAGGAAATTCCATCAGCTTCTGTGCCACGTGATTCCCGTAAGGGTGCTCGCAAAGCCGCTTAAACTCATCCTCCTCCACGTTGCGAACCAAGGCCTCTGCGATTTCCTTCTTCTGCCGAGGGGGTAGCGTATCAAGCATCTTCTGCACCACTGAATTTCCAACGGGCGAGGCGCAGAGGTCAAGGATTTTGCGACGAACGTGGTATAGGAGCTGCACGCGCACCATATTATCGCACTGCTCCAGCAGCGTCAGAAGAACGTGGTGTGTCGTGGTATTGAGTGAGAGACCATACACGGAGGGCAGCAGCTTTTGAACGACCTTTGCACGCTGCTCCGGACGCCCGTACACCACCACCGCCTCCACCTGCTTGAGGGGTAATGACTTCCCTGTTGCCACCCGCTGTGAGGGGTTCTTGAGAAAATCCAACCTCATCCCTGGCATCTTTTCCTGTCGGCACACAAGTCTTCTGCCGTACCAATAAGTACTAACGAATTCGTTCAGCGCGCCCGTCTTGGATAGCCGAGAGAAACGTGGTCAAGAAGAATAGAATCAGTAAAAATAAGCTCACCCAACGGGGTATTCCCGGGAAAGATGATGCCGCACACTATCCTGGCGAATGAGGAACATGCTAGTAGGCTAGCCAGTATGAGTTCTGCCCACACAGGGAAACAATACCCGCATACAAATGTACGGGCCATATTCACGTCATGTACGCAGCTTCTGTACCTCCACAAGCAAGAGGCAGCACGTTGTGGAGGCCATGGTATTGTCGTGCCTGCACTCCACAACTGTTTCAGGATTTATTCTACATTTCTGAACATTGGCACAACATAACATTGGCTACATCAGCTTGGCAGGGTACCAACAAATGAATTATTCAGCAAAAGTTCATATACACAGCAGTTTGTGGGCCTATAGATGCATAATCCCCCTCCGACCCACAGACATATAATACCGCTATTATATAGCCGGTTGCCGCATCACGGTGACAGTATCCAGTACTTCCATGGTGGAACGGAACTAAATGCGGCCCGCGTGAAGTGGCCACTACGTTTACAGCGGCCCCGAACTCCGTCAACCAAGAGTCATTCAGTTCCCTGTACCGGCGTGATGGCGTAGGTGGAACCGGCAGGTAAAAAACATCACAGGCACATTGGGGCACCGAGAGAGACGGAGCCCCACGACGTCGTGCAGCAGCGCCACAGCCTTTTGCATACAGCATTCATCTCACTCGCTGCCCCTTGGTAGTACCTGTGTTCTTGCCTAGAGGACAGGGGCGTGTCTCTGATGTCGAGTCCCACAATCACCACCTCGAAAGAGGCAGAATGGGAAAGGACTATTTCCCCCTCTCAGCACGGGTAGGAGGCTGACGGCAGTGCATCGAAAAGCACGCACACAAGGAAACAAAATCCGCATGGACAGAGGTCTGTCCCACTATGCTACATCTTCTGGGGTTGTGCACATTTCCCTCAGCTACTGGTGTCACCACCTTACATGGCAACAAAAGAGTTCCTGACGATAAAGTCTCCCAGGGGGACAGTGGCGTCATGAGCAGACATCGCACCAGCCCTCCACGGCAGTGAGGTGCCGTACAGTAATATAATGATTGGTGCTAAAACCGTCACTGCCACCCACACCAGTGATCTGGGCTCTCGCTCCATCTCCGCTACCCCTCATCTCCGTGCATCTCATGCCCAGCCTCTGACAACACTGCCAGCAGTGGGTTGTTGTTGGACGCCTGGGGGTGCCGGCGACGCGCCACCTCCGTCACAATATCCAGTGAGGCAGTTGCGGAAGCGATTGCTACCGTGCCGGTGGAAGTCTCTGCAGCTTGCACGGAGGCGGCCTGCTCTACCGGACGGGATATCCCTAGAGCATCCGCATGGGCTTCTTTCGCCATAGCGGACGAGCACTCCTCGCCCTCTCTCTGGTTACCGAGCAACTTTTCCTTCAATAGGCGATTCCGAATCTCCATCCTCGTAGCCTCCTCTGACACTGCCACCTGTTCCAACTGATCATCCATCTGCAATCGCCCACGTTCTTTGTGACGGGCTGCGTAAAGGCCGTCCACGCCATAGATAAGAAGGGGCACCCACGCAATGGACTCCTCTAGTAGTAGTTCCTCTCGGGTGCTCACCTCATCTTCCATAATTCCGTTCATTGCGCCTGCACGACACAAGGCCTCGTACTGCAACTGTTTTCCAATCTGGTAGCTTTGGCGTCCCTCCATAGCGTAGAGACGTTCATCCATGGAAGGAACGATGGCAGCACCCTCCACACAGACTAAGACGCCCTCGCCCTTTCCGCGCCCGTCACACAACTTTTGGCGGTACCTCTCCGATGTGGAAGGGGATTGACCACGTCGCGCACTAGGTGGCCCTACCCGTTCTCTGTACTGCAAGCGAGGATCTTTCACCGGGGCAGTGATAAAGCAACCTGCGCCGAGCGGACGGTTCCTTTTATGCCATGCGAACACGGCAGCCAGTGCATGTTCCTCCTCGTCCATGATGCACTTCCTGCCACTTTCATGCTCAGCAACAAGCCCTTTCAGCTGAGAAATCATCGCCTTCAAGGCACGCTGTTCGGCAAGTCGCTGAGTGGCCTCCAGCTCAATCGCGCTGAGCATACGCAGGCGCTCTTCTTGCCGGTGTGTCTTACCTTCCATGACCTCTTTCACCGACTCTGCGGTAAGAGCGAACAGCTGCTGCAAGCCGTGAAGAAAATCAATCGTAAGCTTGTTAAATGCCAAGCTTGCCTCAGAAAGGAGATGCTGTCGCTTGTCCCCCTCCATAGATTCCATTTGCAGACACTCGGCCTCATTCTTCCGGTACTCTTGCATCGCAACGCTATCGCCAAAGCAGCCAGGCGCGCCCGACTTCTGAGCAGCAGTGGAGTCGAAACGTGATACTGGTGAAACGAATGGGTGTACGAGCCCTTTCGACCAACCCACTGGCGGCTGGCTGGATTGGGCCTCTGTCACCGTATCCGCCTGTTGCTGCTGTATTGAGTGCTTGTCACACCGCAGAGGCCCATCAATCTTTGCAGCAAAAAGGGAAGGAAGAACAGAGGGGTAAGAGCGCTTCGTGGCACGTGGTTTGTATGGGCTGGGAGGGTCAAATGGAAGATCATGTACTCTATCCAGAGACTTCCAGGCAGGGGTGGCGGGGGCGTTTCTGAAATCATCTGCCATCTTTGATCCTACATCGCCAGATGATACATTCGTCGACAAGCTGGGATACCCGAGCTCGGGCAAGAATCCGATATTATTCAGCGGCATGGCGTGATGCTATGAAGTAAAAATCAGAAACACACACAGTGTTTTCAGAGAGAAGCCCATTGTTGAGAACAAACACAAAGACAAAAATCGAACAGTAGCATGACCACATGAGTCTTTCCAGAGGTCATTTGTTTCCTGAGCGTTCGGCCGAGGAAACAACACGCAGTATACGGAGTGGTAGAAGCTCCATCGTCAGGGTAGTTCAAGAAACACAATTCATTGCCCATTGCAGTGAACTTACTTAGCCCCTCCCCAACGCAAGCAGAAAGCCAGCTAGGGTATCTGCTGAGGCAGTGCAACCGCAGATCCATTCTCACAGCACTACTGCACGGTGTAGCGACTCGCCCGTTAGATTTTGCTGTAACAGTCAATGGGGATACACAACAGGAACGCCGTTCGTGCCTATGGTCGTGCGCCGTGACCAGCTCTTTTGCATACTCCCATCCGACATTCGCGTAGGCTCCACTTGGCCCCAGAAATTGGGATCATCGCCCATGTTTGTCGATCCATCAGGACGGTGGCGCGCCCGCACACGCAGACTATCTGGCCGGCGGGCGTGGAACTCGAGTAGTGCCTCGATCTCCTCATCAATGGGTGCTGAGGGTTCAGGGAGACCAACTTTCGCATAGTACTCTTGAACCTGAATATCCCATTTGGTCTGGAAAAAAGTGGCAGCACTGGGCACAGCGGGTATCACTCCCTCAACAGCGTGCAAAGACCTCAGTGCAGCAGGTAGCTGTGCTCCATCACAAACGGTGTGGTGCAGACGATACTGGCATCGTCTTGCTAATGGGAAGTACTCCTCCTCAGACTCTTTGGTAAGAGGAGTTACATTCACTTTGTGCGACTGCTTGAAAAGAAGACAGATGTGTCGAGTGGTGCCAGCATCCTCCGTCGGAAGCGGTGGTAAGTATGAAATAATCGTGTCGCCAGATTTGGCGAGTCCCTCTGAACCGGTTATCACACCGTTGGCAACCGATGGAGATCTACTCATGGCCGCACCAGGCAGATTGGCGACCATGTAGTTCAGAAAAAAGCCTTGATCACGACGACCCCGATCAATGTACGATGGAACACGGTATGGAAAGTCAGGAGAGAGCATGACTAGTGTGTAGTAGGCCTCCGACCTTGCAGCCGCCTCGCTTTCGATGAAAAAGATGGATGGTGCCTGCTGCAGGTCGGTCAGCTCAATGTAGTTGCCGCAGTGGGCGGTGAACCAAAAGTTGCGCTTGGTCAAGCTGGTCTCCTGTGGAGGTGGTCGAGGCGGCATGCCGGTCTCTTCATCGACTCGTGCCCTAGTCGCAAAGGTTCCAGGGTAGACAACGGATAAATTCACATCCTGGCGGATGTGAGGCATGTAATGCGGCACCAGTTCATGCTTGGCAAGGTACTTGAGGGACCGGGTGCGATGCTCTTCCCACAGAGCAGAATCTTCTGCCGGGACGAGCAGACGATGGTCTGACTGAGGCACCGGTGGGTACACCGTCCGTTCAAAGTCGGCTGCATTCCAGTATAGGAAAAAATTCGGCGGTGGGGTTAGGTTGAAGAGGTAGGGTGTGTCCAACTCGTTCTCGTAAACTGGATACTGAAACATGGCATCGCTAAGCACTGTCTTCTCAAATGGGTACTGAAAGTCGTGCAGTGCCTCAGGCTTGGGCAACTTGTCAATTTGCCGAGCTTTTCGATCAGCCTCACGTTGCTCACGCGTGCGTGCATCACGGGTGCTGGACATCGTCTTCCACCCGGGCAAATGGAACGCGCGAGCCGCGTGGCATAACGCGCATTGCTGACAAGGCACACATTTTGTCGGGCGCGCTAGCAGCCGCCCCAACATCTGAATAACGCCGCGGAGTGAAACAGGGCAAGTTAGATCGCTACAAACGTCAGCCCAGGCCACTCTGGCTGGCTCTGAAGAGAAGCTTATTGCCCTGTGACGTAAAGCCAATACACCAAGAAGAAACAATAGGAAGAGTATCACACTCTCATAGCATGAGGTCATACGCCAGCACTCCATTATGTCTCACAGTGGCAGTATCCATATTCTGTGCTAATATGTCCTTATGTAGCATATCCAATTTGGCACGATGACCGCATCTATGCGGCACCTGCACTTCAGTCATCCGGCCATGACGTGATGGCGGATGTACACATTGACAGGTAATACTCCTGAGGAGAACCAGAAAAAAATAAATAAACACATAGAATAAGCAATACATCCATGCTAATGGCGCCCCGTGCCCCCACCCCTCCCCCATAAACTAGTCTCCCTCACGACACCAGATATAATACGGCATCGCTTGGCAAATGGGAAGAACGCCTCCCTACCTCCCTACCAAATGACTATAGATTGATACGGCATTGACGAAAGCTGCGTGAGGCAAGCGAGTTCAATGCCAGCAATTGTTCTTGGATGAAGTGCTCTTGACCGTAGAATTAAGGAAGCGAAACGAGAAGAGAGTAATAAAAGAACAAACAACGCATTTTATAGAAAAGGGAACGAATGGTATCACTCACCAACAATTGTGCTTAGCATAGGTGCCCACGCAGCAGGACGTGATGTGAAGCCGATCTAAACTTAAAAGCATAGTCAACAGCAATTGGCTTAACCGTAGAACAAGCGTGTTCAATATTAGAGATGTTAACCACGGCCTCGGTTACGGCATTCAAAAGAGTTCATCCAGTAGAGCGTCGTGATTACCTTTACGGGTGCGCAAGAAAGCAAATAACTCTTTTTCTTTTGACTCCAACGCCTTCATATCAAAGTACTCCTGAACAGTTTCCTCGACTGAATGCTTCTCAGTGCCAAACACGGGTGACGCCCTGGAGTATACGACAGGGAGGTACCACTCCCTATGGGAACAAGACGCTGGTGAAAGAAGGCCGATGGGGGTGATGTCTGGGACTCGAAAGACGCACCCTGGTTTGACCCAGCACCACCGCACTTCCCAGTACGCATTGAGTCGCTGCCTCCAGGTAAGTCTTCTAGTACCGTAGTCGACGAGGGAATCCAAAAGGGCTGCCTTGTCTTCATCCCCGCCAATCGGAGACAGCAGCGCTCGTATAGATCTCCGCGATCCCTCCGACAACCCATAATGCCTTTCGTTGGCGGCAATAGTGTATAGTGCGGTAACGGCGCGTCGTCGGATGATGGAATCAAACACGGTGTGACTGTCATGTGCCCGATAGGTGTCCATGAGCATAGGAATGAGCTGCCCCGCTACGTATCCATCATCCTGCAGGTCACGACTAAGGTAGTCATAAATAATCGGGTTCGTGCTCCAATGTGCACACTTGTGCAGAAAGTAGGACACCTCCTCAAGCCACAGATGTGCCACACGGCGCTGCTCTACCATGACGCCATCGTTGATGGTCACCACCAGGTGGGGAAGGTTGGGTGGAGAGAGGAGTGGCCGGCCGCCACTCTCCAGCACAGCAAGCGCCATGATGGGCAGGAGGGAGGCATCGTTGGGCAGTGCTTCGTCAGGTGTGCGAAAGATATCCAACGCAGCTACTTTCCCACTAGCCTGGCTTTCATCATCATGCATAAACCAATCGTAACTCGAAGGCGGTCCGTACAGGAACAGCTTCACAGGAATGGAGGAAGCATTCTCATCGACACAGTACAGTTCCCGATCAATATTAGCGAAGTAGGTCCGCTCCGCCTCGGGGACGGCGTCCAGCGGTGGTGGCATCACCACACGGTCAGAACGGAGGAGGGGTAAGGCAGCTTGCTCGACGAATTCGCCCGAGTCGTCCAGATGCCACCACGTTATCGCTCCTCGCTGCGAGGCTCGCGTAGCCACATCACAAATGGCCCCATCACTCACAAAACTGGGCCAGACAAGCTTATCGCCAAGCGGTTCGATAGGTGGACAGGTGGCCGGGTTATCCCGATGAAAGAGCTGAAGGTTCAAAATCTCCGTGGCCTTAACATCGTCAACGGCATCAGCAGCGGTTTTCTCAGCAGCAACCTCCTCGTCTGTCAGCGGAAGTTCAACCTCCTTCTGGTGTTCAAATACCTCCTTAAAGGAGCCGATCAGTTTGTGATATCCCGGAGACTCCATGCTCGTCCCGGGGCCTGCCCATCCTGATTTAAAGGCTATCTTGGGTTTGGGGAACGTATTCCATCGACTATCTGTCAGAAACTGAAGTCCGTCAGGCCCGCAGGTATCGTAGGCATCCTGTCCCCGGCAACGACCAAGCCGGACGGGGATACCCTTATCCAAGTAGCAGAGAGCGTCCTCCGCGCGAAGGTCGGATAACGATGTCTCGCTTATTTTGGGTACCACCACACAGCGCCATTTCCCGGAGACGTGAGTCAGCGGGCAATTCTGCGGGAGTGGCACGCGAGAGAGCACATCCCTCAGAGGGTAGACATGCAGGCCAGCGAAAGTGCTAGGAGGGTAGGGATCATGGCGATTGACAGTAGGGAAAGTATCACCCATGATTATTGGTGCTGCGCTAGCCAGACAGGTCACTACAGTTGAAGGGCTACTTGTGTTACTCTAGCCAACAGCGCGCAGTTTTGCAAAAGCGCTCCTTGACTATTGTTGAGAGCATCCACTGACAAGACGGTATGGATACGTAAAAAGGAGACGCGGCTGCATTACATTTTTGTGTCCGAGATCCTGCAGAATTCAACATGACAACAACAGATACCTTGATTCGTTGATATAACTAGAATTGTATGTCACTGACAACAGCTTTACAAATTGCTCATGATCACACGCAAACGCACACACACACACACATCACCACCACTTGTTAAAAGCCGCGGCACAACAGAAAACGTAGCCCGGGCGGCTGCACATAGCCGTCTGTCAGGTAACCCTTCCATGCAAGCGCAGTGCCATCTCCATACCATCCACTAATAGAGCAGCCGAGTTGTCATTTTTTTCGTGCTCTGTGGTGGCTCACGCGTACCAGTCATACTACCTTTACTTCCTGACGATTTTGTGGCCTTCCCACTTGGGGGGACGGCGTGGCCCTTCCCTCCTTTCATTGGACGGCTGTCCCTCGTCGTACGGGTGTTCAGCGGCTCCTTTCTGCGAGCAGCTTTACTGCTTCCATTATTATTAGACACGGTATCGCTCACTCCATCCTCGATCTCAGACGATTCCTTTTCCAGTGATTTTGCCTTCTGTGCAGCCCGCTCCTCTTTACGGCGGAGAATATACGACTCCATTAGTGCTGTCATGTGGCTGTCAGACTGGTGGGCAAAGTTCTTCGCAGCAATCCGCCCTAATCGCTTTTTAAGACGAATAACTCGGTTCGTTTTTGAAAGTCGCTCCTTCTTCTCCTTTCGCTTCTGGGCGCGTGTCTTCATGGGGTCGCCACCCCTGGCCAAACGGTTGCCACGCATCACGGGCCGCCTACCAGAATGAAAGTAAAGTCAAGAGCTGTCGAAGGCGATTGTTCGCACCGTTAGCTCGGCAGCACCCGACGCATCAGGAACAAAAAGGTAAATAGAAAAAGCCAACAAGAGAGAGAGAGAGAGAGCCTGCATACGGTTCCATCAAAAGCAAAAAAATGCGGTCTCCCATCGGAACGGCGGGACGCTATGCGTTACCCGATAGTCGTACGACGCAATCAATTGAAGGCTGCCACCAGTTTGCAGTGCCTCCGCTAGTTTGGCGGTCTATTAGGGCCCACCACCTACATTGACAAAGGCCCTGCTACAATAAGCGAGGGCGCTTCCGGGCCGCGCTTGCATGTTCCGAGAGAGCAACAAACTTACCTGCCTCAAAACCTGCACGGTAAAAGGACTGCACCAGGCATTGTATCTCCTGAGGAAGATGCCCGAGTTCCAGCGGCACGGTAGAGTTCATCGTTCCAGCCCCACAAGACTCACCTGACCTCCTCGCGTCGTCGAAGTCCTTTGCGGTTCCGGAAGCGCTGTCCTCACCAACATCACTATCCAGTGGTGTCACAGACCTACTTGTGGCGTCAGTAGTGCTCCGGGATCCGTCCCCTTCTGAGTTGTGTGTAGAACCTTGATGAGCCTCCGTCGACTGTAGGGCTAGCTGCTGATTCCAAAGTCGGATAAGATCCCCATCATCCCACAGTGACTCGTTGTCAGCGCGAGTGTAAACAGTACCCTGAGATTCCTTTTTCTTCCGGGAGCTCATTACGTATCGATCCAATACACGTACACCGGCAAATCTGCCGGAAAAAAACAACAGAACAGGGCGCCTACACCGCGGAGCGATGGTGTAGTAGAATCCTTTCCGCTTTCAAAGGTACTTTGTCGTAACCAACGCCTGCGGCAAGCATCTAGAAGGGGAAAATGGAGGATAAACATTGGAATAGATTAGCTGTGCAAGGGCCAGCATCTGATAGTAGGCTAGGATGGAGCGAATGCCTTCAAAAATGATCAGTTAGAACACTTCAGCATACGCTGGGAGCACTTTCACAGCCCACCACGGCAGGTGATGCTGGAACGCGTACCTCTTTAAGATTGCTTTCACATCCTCTATTTGCCACAAGTAACCCCAAAGGCATTTCTCGACGCACACGCTTTGTATTCAAGAGAACAGGGGGGAGGCAGTGGTGGTGTGAGGAGGGGGAGACCAAGGAGATGATACTGCTCTTACAATGGCGTAAGGTAAACTTCTTCGGGAAAAACATCTCCTCAAATATGGAAGCGCGGGGGGAGGGGAAAAACGGAAGCGCAATAAATGCACTGGTTGAGTGGTCGCTTCGAAAATCGCCTTCCAACATCTTGTGTAGAACAAGATTGAGCACACACGCCTGCTCAAGTGCACCTTTGACCCATTTGAAAGTCTACGGGGGGAGGAAGAAGATACCGGGAAGATACTCAGCACCTTTTCAATCAATGTGTATATCAGCTGCGCTATCCAGCATACGTGCTTACACGAAGTATTTCAACGACAGTCACCACAACAGAAAGAAGCAGTCTGCAGGCACTCTCGTGAGGCATAGATATGCCGCCCCACAAGG